>CAWUFW010016641.1:0-299779 GCA_963921515.1 Calotriton arnoldi | reverse complement strand
GCCAGTAGATAGTTATAGTTAGGACCACATTTCCATAGGAAAAGCATTTTTTGATTTGCTTATAACTTTGGCGTCGTTTGATGAATGTTTACGAAATTTTCCCAAAAACTTCTCTTTTAGATCAGCTCCTATCTTGAAAGTTTGGAGGTGATTCGTAAAGGGGGGCTGAGAAAAAAAAGGGGTCCCAAAACGTGTTTTCTCCATTCAATTTCCATAGGAAATTTAGCGACGAGCTACAGGTCAAACTGCTGAACGGAATTACGCCAAATTTGGCAGGGAGAAACGTCTTGGTCCAGAAAGTACGCTTTTGTTTAAATGGGGTAAATCCGTTCAGTAGTTTTTGAGAAATATCAAATTTTACAGATATTGATATTTGAGAATTCTGACATCTGATTGGCTGAGGCGTTAAAAAAACGAGCTTGCGGCTCATTGGCTGCGAACAGTTGAAACTAGGAAGTGTTGGTGGCCATTTTGTGATTCAGTCCGTCAGCTCGCATCTCTCCTCTACAAGCCATCATGGCATAGTTCTACCTCTGCGAGGCAGCACTGAAAGTATACTGCAGCTCTGTCTGTGCGAGATACCCCTTTCACGCTCCCTCTCCCCACATCACCAGCTTGCGGCTTAGCCTTTAGAAGCTAGTCCGTCGGCTCGCAGCTCTGCGTCTGCGAGCTGTCGTGCCCGCAGCTCTACCTCTGTGAGCAACCTCGTTAGCTCATAGCTGTGTCTATGGTAGCAGGCCCGTCAGCCCGTTGCTCTCCCTCTGCGAGTCATATATATATTCACTGAAAAAACCATAGGTTTTAGGGACAGTTATAGTTAGTTGGACATTGCACTCGTACAAAACCCGTGAAATTCCCCCGTTATAGTTAGTTCAGCTAACTATAACTCACGCCCCCGCAATGCACTGCTGATGACGTCACATATTACATCACTCATGACATGGTCAGTGACATCACTGATGACATCACTGATGACATCTCAAATGACATCACTGATGACATCATCCAGTGACTGTGTGTTTCTGTAAAGTTTAAATATGTTTAATATATATAGGGAAAGGTGTATTGAAGAATGAGTGGGTGTATAAGTGTCTGAATGGATGATTTACTAGGTGAGTGACAAACTCTATAAGTGAGTGATTAAACGTATCTTACTGAATGCATGGGTTAGTGACTAAACTGTGTGAATGTCTGTATCCGTCTGTCTGTTGCTGTGTAAGTGGCTGCATAGGTTTGTGAATAGCTACATGAATGTCTATATGATTTATTGATTGGTTGTCTGAGTATCTGTATGGGTGCCTGAGTGTTTGTGTGGGTGGGGTGTGTGCGACTCTGTGCATAGATGTGTGAGTGAGTGATTCACTGGGTGCATGGTTTCAAGAGTGCATCTGTGATGGACTGTATGGGTGGGTGAGTGTGTGTATGGGTGTGTTAGTGAGTGAATGTATATCTCAGTGGTACATGTGTGAGTAACTACATATGTGAAAGGCAGTATATATGTGTGTTGGAGTATATAAATGGGTATAAGTGAGAGTGTGTGATTGTGAGAGTGGCTGTATGGATGAGTGTGTACTTGTATTAGTGATTGTATAAGAGCGTAAGAATGTGCTAGTATTTGTATGAGTAAGTGAGCTGGTGTGTGTATAACTGTATAGGTGAGTAAATGGCAGTGTGATTAATTATTTGCATGACTGACTAGGTGTGTGAGTACCTCTATGGATGAGTGGCGGTGTGTGAGTGTCTATGTAGGTGTATGAGTGCATATGATAGTCCTGTACTGAGTGACCGTAAGTATGAGTGACTGTACAGGTGAGTGAGTGGATGTGTGTGTAGACCTAAGAATCAGTGAGTGGGTATGTAGTTATTGGTGTTGGAGTGTCTATGGTTTTGAGAATGGCAGTCTGTAATTTAGAGTGGGTGTATCAAAAGTTATAGAGGGTGTGAGAAGATGCATGAAATTATCACATGGATGATGTCATCAGTGATGTCATCAGTGATGTCATTTGAGATGTCATCAGTGATGTCATGAGTGATGTCACTGACCATGTCATGAGTGATGTAATATGTGACGTCATCAGCAGTGCATTGCGGGGCGCGAGTTATAGTTAGCTGAACTAACTATAACGGGGAATTTCACGGGTTTTGTACGAGTGCAATGTCCAACTAACTATAACTGTCCCTAAAACCTATGGGTTTTTCAGTGAATTTCTAAGGTTTTTTAAATGCTAATTTCTAACTATAACGTGCCTGAAACCTATGGTTTTTTCAGTGAATTTCAAAGGCTTTTTAAATGCTAATTTCTAACTATAACGTGCCTGAAACCTATGGTTTTTTCAGTGAATTTCAAAGGTTTTTTAAATGCTAATTCCTAATTATAACATGTCTGAAACCTATGGTTTTTTTCAGTGAATTTCAAAGGTTTTGTAAATGACAATTTTTAAATGTATTAATTGTTATATTTATTTTGTTGATACTGATTTACTACATTTTTTTAAACTATTTATTTTTACATATTATATTTTTTAAATTACATTGTAATTACATTATACATTACATTACAAAATATACTTTCTCAGAATGAATTACTTTAGTTTAAATACTTTGCAAATAGGCAATAGACTTTTAAGTACAGTAGTTACAGTTGTTGCAATGGGCAACACAATTTCAAACACAATGCAACATTGAGCTCAATGTGAATTTCTAGTTAAATGCAATTAGTTACTTTATGGATTACTTTTCTAACCACAGGACTGGATCCTAGATTCAGTCCTGGGACATCTCCTGTAAACAGTTGAGTAAAAGCGTTTTGGTTACAGTAGTCGTTTTTAAGGAATATTATTGTATTTTAAAAGTTGACACTTAGAAACTTTTTCACATAGAATCACCAATGTTATCCTATGGGAGGAAATTCACTTAGCAGGTAAGTAGTGTTATCGTTACTTTTTCTTACTCAGTGGTGGATCCTGGATCCAGCACTGGTGCATCTCCTGTAAGCAGTTGAAAGAATGCGTTTAAGTCATACAGGCGATTTTTAAGGAATATTTGTAGTTTGTGAAAATTGACACGTTGAAACTTTTCTGCTGAAAACCAGACAATGGATTCCTATGGAAGGAAATACAAGTTACTGGTAAGTACGGTTAGAATTACTTTTCAGGATCTGTACTGGGCTCAAAGATGCAGCACTGAGGTCTCTCCTGATAACAGGTAAGTAAATTGTAATTCGTAGTTCGGCTGATTTTAGAGGAATATTATAAAGTTCCAAAACTCCACACTTAGAAGAATTTCCAAGTGAAACCAGTCAATGTTAGCCTATGGAAGGAAATTCAAGTTACTGGTAAGTACGGTTAAAATTACTTTTCAGGATCAGTACTGGGCTCAAAGATGCAGCACTGAGGTCTCTCCTGATAACAGGTGAGTAAATCGGAATTCGTAGTTCGGCTGATTTTAGAGGAATATTTGCACAATGGTGAAGGAAGAGGGTGGGGCCTGAGGTGACATGTGTGCAAACACGCCCTGTGGCGCGTGTTAAGTTGGAGAATTAATTGCTCCTCAATCCCGAGGGTCCCTAGGGGCCAACTAGCCCACCAGATACCTCCAGTATGCGCCAGAGAGCTGCATTGCAGAGAGGTGTTCAGAGGCCACGCCCCTTTTTGCACCTCTCTGCTACGCAGCTCTGTGGCGCTTTCTGGACGTACCTGGTGGGCTAGTTGGCCCCCAGGGACCCTCAGGATTGAAGGGGATTTAATTCCCCATCTTAAAACGCGCCACGGGGCCTGTTTGCACACATGTCACCTGAAGCCCCGCCCCCTCCCTTCACCACTGTGCAAACGCGCCCCGTGGCGCGTTTTAAGTTGGGGTATTAAGTCCCCTTGAATCATGAGGGTCCTTGGGGTCCAACTAGGCCACCCTGTACCTCCAGTATGCGCCAGGAGCTGCGTTGCAGAGAGGTGTTCAGAGGCCACGCCCCTTTTACACCTCTCTGCAACGCAGCTCTGTGGTGCTTTCTGGACGTACCTGGTGGGCTAGTTGGCCCCCAGGGACCCTCAGGATTGAAGGGGATTTAATTCCCCATCTTAAAACGGTCCCGCCGGCTCCCCGCGTCCTGCGGGAGGCGGCATTGCTTTTCCATAAGGGGAGCTGCTGACATGCAGCTCCCCTTATGGAAGAGCAATTCTGCTTTGCTTCATTGAAGCGAGAGCAGGTTTCCCTGCTCTCGCTTCAATGAAGCAAAGCAAGTTTGCAATGGCAGGACGGGAGCCGCGAGGCTCCCGTCCTGCCATTGCAAACAGCAGTGTCCCGGGGGTAGGCACCCCGGGACACTGCAGGAGCCGGCCCTGGGGGTGTGGCGGTCCCCAGGGCCACCACAGGCTCCAGGAGGGGGGCTGCACGGCCCCCCTCCCCACTTCTACATAGCCCCGGGGAGGTGGTGGTCCCCGGGGCTTCGGGGGTCCGAAACGGACCCCCACATGTATTTTCTTAGTGCCCCGGGGAGGTGGCGGTCCCCGGGGCATGTGGGGGGGCAGGAGCCCCCCCACACAGGTCATTCATTTTAAAAAAGAAGCCCCGGGGAGGTGGCGGTCCCCGGGGCTGCGGGAGGGCGGAGAGCCCTCCTGCACCATTTTTGTTTAAAGCCCCGGGGTGTGGCAGTCCCCGGGCCTTAGAGACCCCCCACATAAAATTAAAACCAACCCCCGCATGCCCCCGGGACTTGGCCCACCCGGGGGCAAATTAGCATCGAAGCGCGGGAGACCGAGCATTTTTTTTTTTCGGCAGGATCCGCACACCCAGCGCATTTTTTGTAGGACCCCCTGAGCAGGCCTAGGGGGTCAGTGTGTTTCTACCCTGCACCCTTTTTGCGTTTTGCGCCCTTGTTTTTGTCTTTTCTTGTCCCTCGGTTCTACCGAGGGACAAGATGGCTGCCAACACTTCCTGGTTTGGAGTGTTGACAGCCAATTAGCATGCAGCTCGTGGTCGGGAGGGTGCGCGGATCCACCGCGGCCATAGATATTGAAACTTTTATTTTGGATTTTCTCAGCAACTACTGAACGGATTTACACCATTTTTAAAAAGGGTGCTTTCTGAACCAAGCACTACCTTTTTGCCAAATTTGGTGTAATTCCGTTCAGCAGTTTTTGCTGTAGCCTTGCATAAATTTTCCTATGGGAAATTGATTTTTCACTCTTATTTTTTGAATTTCTCCGCAACTACTGAACGGATTTACACCATTTAAAAAAAAGGTCGCTTTCTGAACCAAGCGCTACCTTTTTGCAAAATTTGGTGTAATTCCGTTCAGCAGTTCGAGGCTGTAGCCGTGGCTAAAATTTCCTATGGGAATTAACATGGAGAAAACACGTTTTGGGACCCCCTTTTTTCTCGGCCCCCGCTTGATGAATCACCCCGAAACTTTCAAGACAGGAGCGGACCGGAGCGCCCCACTAGTTTTGAAAATTTCGCAATGATTCGTCAAGCGACGCCAAACTTATTGGGAATAGAATGTTGCGGATTTCCTATGGATAATAGGTCCTAACTATAACTATCTACTGGCGACCGCCAGTAGATAATATATATATATATATATATATATATATATATATATATATATATATATATATATATATAGGAAAATGTGTGTATTTTCAGAACTCATAAGCTGTTACTTTGGAGAAAAACAGTTGAACTTCCAAAATATAATTAATGTGGATATTTAAGTGATAAATCATACGGTGTTGGGGAGGCATATTACTGATATTATTAACTTACTGCTAGGGGCATTGCAGCTATGGCTTTTATGTATTACCCATGCAGAGGCATTCCACAGTCACAAAGCCTTTTTTACATTACTGTTGGCAACCGTGCCTGATGAACTGAGGTGGTTACTGCTGAGAATATTGCATATGGTGGCCACTAAAGTAATCTTGTTAGATGCACTCACTAACCAATTCTATTAATATTTAAAGGTGGGCAGAACTCACTGAGTTTCCCTTTGCCGAAATCTCCAGAGTTTTTCAAGGGGGCATAATCAGCACGTTACACTGATTTGTAGCACCAGGAGCTTGTTCCATTCAGCAAAATCAGCAAGAGGAGCAGCACCACGTGGCATGCCAGAGGGCACTGCTTCTTTACAGCCACTAAAGTAGATTTTCGACTCAAGCTACAAATTTCTCACCGTGACCACAACAGTTGTTGAAAAATTCTCGCCGGGGGCCGTCCTCAGATCACTGCTGAACTTGTGAAAGGGTGCCTGGCAGACCGAACCTGCTGCACTTGGCATCTGTGACCTGTGCAAAAGATCCGAGAAGGTTGAATCCCTTTCACTTGAGATCCAAGGACAGAAAGGTATTCAAGAATTATAAGTCGAATGCCCTGGGAGGCTCCAGGAACATGAAAAAGCTAAAGAGGACAATTCTTATGAATTATCCAAGCAGATCAGTGGCAACTGGACCTAAACTGGATTTTGCTGTTGTCCTTTGCCTGACACCCTGACAGTCTCTAAGTGCTCCTACTGATGCCCTGAGGGCCTCAAGAGTGTACACTTGTGGTTGTTTGGGCACCAACAGAAGTTTGAGAACTTTTTTAACTTTTGTTGCAAAGCTCCAGAGCTTTAAGGGTTACGACGGTGAAAAGTATCTGAACATCATTTCCACGGCATTGGACTGAATTTAGGGTTAATGCCACATAGAGATAAACTTTCGTTCAGAAAAATTGCAAAGTCCCTTTTCAGAGTGGGACTTTATAACTATTTTGAACATCCCTACTTCCAGGCCCTACCTAACTGGGCCAATTTACTTTCTGTATCCAACCCGCGCTCCATCGCGGTCAGCCTTAAATGTCACCTAAGCCACGGCCTACTGTGACAATTGACTATTATTGGTGTGTTGTACTTTTTGGTGCTATTTTCACTTACATTTTTTATAAAAATCATATCTCCAGTAACTTATATTGGATTTCTGTCATTTAGTTTATTAAATTTTACTTTTCTTTTACTAAATTGGAGTGTAATTTTTGTTGTATTGTGTTTTTCACTTTTTAAGTGTTTTGGTACTTCTA
The DNA here is from genome assembly GCA_963921515.1 of Calotriton arnoldi. Lineage (NCBI taxonomy): Eukaryota > Metazoa > Chordata > Amphibia > Caudata > Salamandridae > Calotriton > Calotriton arnoldi. Next base: position 292,732 of record CAWUFW010016641.1, on the reverse strand, counting down.
AATGCTTTACACATTTTCTCAAAGTTATGCCTGTCTGGTCTGTGCCACAGCTTACTAGGGTTTAAGCTCAGGTTTAAACTACTGAAACCTTTAGCTGGATCTAGCAAGATAGTGACTTTATTAATTGTGCTTGGCGCATATCCACCCCAACTAATAAACCAATTCCTCACAATTGCAGTTTGGATCTGATGTGTGGATTTAGGTCTTTTTAGCAATGATTTAATGAGGTTGTTCTTCAGGGTGAAAGTGAAATTAAACTGAGTGTAGGAATGGCTCATTAATATGGAGCATTGACATCCACTGATTGGAACAAAGAAGACGGGGAAAGCAGAATTTAGATAGAGTACAAAGTGGTTTTGGTGTTACCAGCAGGTTCTGGTTGGCAAATTGCAAATTCCTAGTAGGCGTGCAACAGTTCATAATGTTGGTATAGTTATGCAGGGAAATTCCTTGAACCTCTTTGCAAATATTTGTCAACAGCTTATAGGGGGTCCTGTTTTTAGCACAGTGACACCCAGCTTCATGTTTAACTAAAGTACATTGATGGTTCTCTGGGTGAGCTGATTTAGGTCATCATAGTGCAGTGTAAGTACATTGTGCACTGGGGCAAAAGAATAAGAAGGGAGGACCACAATGCCAATGTTACAACATTCAGATTTTCTACCTACTAGAGAAATGATTAGTGCTGTGGTGGTGGGCAATGGAGATGTGGGCATATTTTTCATTTATTCATTACTTGGTATCATGCAGTTGTGGTGATGTAAGTAATGAACACTGGTATATGTAATAATTACATAAATAATGAACTCTTCCTTAATCATAGATGGCTTTAAATTCAGCCTAGATTTCTGACTGAAGAGATGGTGGACAGGCTGTTGGGAGGGAAGGAGTTACAGGTAGGTGAGGTGATGCTAGCAGAGGAGAAGGCAGGGTACAAAACATGAATTCTGGAGAAATTCTGCATTTATAGCCATCTCTATTTGTCTTAGCAATCAAATCCCTAGCATAAACAGCCAGGAAAAATAGAGCCATTAAGTGACCTCCTTAAGTAGGGGAGCATTATTGGAGCAATCTATTTACAGGTTCCCAGTCACTGTATGAAATTAATTCTACAGCACCTCTAAGGTGAAGTAGAATGGGAATTTTTGTAAGGTGCCATGACTTAAAGATGATCTAAATACATCTGAAAGCATTTAACCTGACCTTGGAGCACTCTTAACCTATTAAGCGCAGGTGTCGACACCTGCACTAGTGCCCAAGTGCATGTGTTGGCCACTGCTCAACACTGTAGAGGTATTTAAGGGCCACAGGGTGTGCTAATGTCATTTCAGTGAAGTTTTGCTTGAACATGAAACACCTTGAAAAAACAAGAGACAAGAGGTGTTTGACTAAACAGGAACATTTCGTTTAATTAAACAATACGGCCAGGAGCACAGTCACAGGAATGGGGTCTGAGGACTATCTCAATTTACAATCAGTCTAACACAGACTTTTATACAGTTCATTGAGTGTAATAAAATGTTTCTGGTTATCCTTTTTTGGTAAGGAATGTGTACCTCTGTCTTTGGAGCCATAAACTAGATTATTGGGTGAGGAATCCAGGTGGGCCTCGAACTTGCATGGACACAATGTGGCCAGTGGGTAACATGTCCAGATGTCTGACATGCGGAGCACATGATCACTGCGTGTACTTTGTTTGCTGTGTCTTGATTGGCTAAGTGCTCCTAACTTCATTACACAATCATTTGACCGGAGAGTTGTTATTGCATTGGGACGTGCTGAAATTGCAGTGCATACGGATGGGTGGATAATCTCTACTACATGGTGCATCTCTTAGTGTGTTTTGCATACCGATGCCATTTGCTTCAATCTGACAACAACGCCTTTATGTCTTAATTCAATTCATTGCCGCTTGGGAATCTGTCCATATCAACTCTCCATGATCAGGACTGCCTTTTGAAACAGTCCTGTGCAGAAGCCACTATCCGGCATTAAATTTGGAATTGTGCCCTGAACCTTGGTGCATACTTTTGTGATCGACATAGGCGTTTGATGTTTTTAGCTGCCCTGAAGAAGTCCAATGTTTAAATGGATGAAACACGCTGGCTGATGGTTTTTTATGAAATAAACACGATTAAATAAAGGAAGGAACAATGATCTATGGATTGTATAGACACTGTTATTCATAAGGAAGTGTCATATCACACTGTTGTATTTTGGCATTGTCTCAGTTTATGTGTGTGTCTGCATGTGGTACAGCTCCAATTGTGTATTGTTGTTCTATCCTCCCTGTTGAAGGGAGGCTCCGCTGGGCAGGGGGTGCATGTGGAGATTTGCACACAGGGACATTCTCTTGGCCATAAATGACATAGGTGACTAACGCTTGGGTGCTGCATGTAGTTTTGGTCCACTGCCTACATTTTGAGTAATTGCTCCTAACTTCATGTGGCATCTGACTTTATGGTGTTTTGGGAAAATGTGCACCCCTCCGGCCATGTCTACTTTATGGAAGCCAATCTCCCTCGACCATTGTGGTGTCGCCAAGCCTACCTGTGGGATCAATCTGGGATTTCCTGTTTGCACATTTGTATGCTGGCTGGGTGCTATCCCACCTGTGACCTGATAATCAGTAACCGCAGGCCTGGGTCTCATGGCCTGCCGAACCATGTATTTCTGAGTCGAGGTTGATGCGGAGCTCACAAAGCGCAAATTCATCAATAAAGATGTGACTTTCTTTTTATACATGAATGTATCATTATTTATATTGACATCGACTTTCTCAATATTAACATCCCCCCTCTAGTTGTATTTTCAACTACACTATCTAACCTATGCTTCGTGACAGTTACTTTATTGGGGGGACTGTTGTTCTTCGTTTCTGATAATTATTACTTTCCTATTTACTTGCATTTTACCCAATTTGAGGACTGCATTTTTACCGCAGGAAATCCCCAATTGCATGAAGCCTCACACAAACAAGAACATGATGAAAGCAGGTAGCAATGACATAGAGTAGACAATCCTAAAAACCTCCAAAGGACCCAGGAAAACTAATTAAAAAACCACTCCTGCTCTGGGGCACCTCCCTCCTCATGCATGTCTCTTCGTAAACTGTGCAGTGCTTGCATGGCAAGAGTCAGTGTCCCATTATCCAGGTCATTCCCTGTGATAAACATGCAGCAGGATGCACCCATCTTGGTACACACCCCTCCCTCCATTACGGTCATTAAATCTAACACATACTGATGCTGCATCACCATGAGGCAGATTGCTCTCAGTTCTTCTTTTATCGAATTAAGGTCAAGCTCAGTGCTGTTCATCATTTTAAGCATTTTCCATCTGGTGATCTGAAGCCAGAGGGCATTGGCTTTCATCTGCATGGTAAAGAAGGGTAAGGTCCCTCCTGCAGATACTTGTGAGTCTGAGAACAGTCTAAATTACTCTGGAATGTCATTGTACTGAGCCCAGCCAAAATAATCTTCCGTTCTTTTTTCACAAGCCTGATGCAGCAAACTTGTCTTTTTCCTTAGAGGGTGTTGGTACAAGTCCGATAGTTATTCTCCCAGAATGACCAGGGTAGGGGTGTGTATGTTGATGAGAGAGCAAAGTCCATGCCATCCGGGGACGAACTGAGTGTAGGCAAACTTGCTGCACTGCCAGTACATATTCATCAGCGTGGAGATGCCCCATTGCATCTCTAGAATGTGCAGGATTGTGCAACAGTATTCATTCATGCCCAGTGGAAGCGTTCCTTTACCTCTGAAACATAAGGAATACTGTGTAAGTTTACAATGCAATTAGTGGTTGGCCCTTCCCTTCTAGCCAATTGTACCCACTCACCTCTGTATTCCTGATCTCCTGACATGGAGTGTCTATGCTTTCCTCCCTTATAAGACACATTCCCTTCATATCATCAAGCTGGATGACCCTATACAGAAACTTTATGTTGGGGGTCCACTTGTTATTAAAAAAGACTGTCCCGTATATGCTAAGGGCCACCCTTGAGCTGTAAATGCAGGTAAAAGTGGATGTGTTTCTGCATTGAGTTGGAGGTTTTGCTACCTCCAAGAATCCTCTCTGGGAAGTCTCGGGGCCAAACATATCCTCCTCTATAGTGCCCTTCCAGCGCATCCTGACTAGCTCAGTTTGAATGTCGCTAGGCTCGGTGAAAAGGTATAGATCTATCGGGTTGGCCTCATAACGTGTTACATTCACTACTACTCTGTGGGGTTCTACCTTGTTGGGCTGGATTTTCACCCTGATGCTGCATAGGTACAAATAGAGAAGGCATTTTGCTGTTTCAGGGGCTACCTCTTTGGACAGTTAAAGTCTCTCTGCACCTATTTTATGCGGTTTCAGCGAACAACCTAGCTGATGTCTTAGAGCCCACGGCGGTCATGTGCTGATACCACGTGTTGTGCTAAAGAACGCTGTGTAGTGCATGTTGAATGCTAGTGTTTGGGTTGGTGAAATTATAAGTGACATGGAAGAGATCCCTATGCAAGTGCTGCAATAGTTTTAGAACAGACTCAATTTGGCCAGGCTCTTTGGCAACAAATAGGTGTGGTAGCACCCCAACTAGACAGAGGGTACATAAAAGTGCAAAAATGCATAACTTGAAATTGAACATTCCAGGTCTTGGATATGGATCCAGAGGAGATGTCTGTGGTCCTCTTTCGTTTGATCAAATAAGTTCACAGTACAGTTCCTAAGCTTGATTCACATTCTTTGGGGTTGAGGTGATGACGTGGCAGCTGAAAGGTGGTGCACTTGGTGGTTCGATTGCAGACCTGTTGGGTAAGACTTTGGTTTGTTTGTTAATTCAGAAAAACATTCCATGTGCGCCTTGGTTAATAATTGTTTTCTTCAGGATTCCTTTATTTCCTCAGGGGTGTGTTCTCCACACTCCATTTACATAATCTTTTAGTGAGGTACAGGAAGGTAGCCTCAGTCGTGGTATCTTTTTGATGGTTACAAGCTAAAAGGTGGCTTATGGGTAATCAGGCGGATTAATCTACTTTATGAGTCCTTCTACTTAACTCGGTGTTTGGATTAGTATTTTATGGAGTGTTCTTGTGGTTATGTGATTATGGGGATATCAGTTTTAACTAGGGTTTTATGGGCTTTACCTGTTTACTGAGACCTTAGCTCTCCTGATGTGTGCCTTGGGGTGCCATTGGTGCAGGTTGTTTTCAACCTACACATGTGTGGGGCTAAACAAGGAGGGGGGCATGTCATTGTTGACTGTTGTGTGGTGGCTGCAACATGCCCCGAGATCACGTGTCTCTCAGCATGTGGTGTTGAACGTGCCCCTCCCTTGTGGCACCAGATTTCTCAGTTACACCCTTTCTCTAGACGCTTTTCTTTGTGGGCTAACTTTGGGCTATTTTTGTTGGGTTTTAAGCGCTTCCTTAGATCTTGCTCAATCTGCCATTTCACTTTTCATGAGGCGAAAAGGGTCAGAAAGTTGTTCCATGGCTTCCATGTACCCCTGATCACCATCACCGAGGTCGGGGCTTACTGCTTTCTATGGATGGTGTATATGAGGCCTGGTGCGTTGGACAATTGCTAAGCCTGAAGCGGGTGTGAGTGCAGTCTGCGTTCTTCTCTTGCCTGGAGCTGTGATGGACTTTGCAGCTTCCCCTCTACCAGGCACACCCCTCTCACTCGGACCACGTCTTCTCAGTCGTGTTTGGATCTGCGGTTCCTGGCTTGTGTCTAGGGACGTCCAACCAGCGGGCATGCTAGATGTATGGCATGGTGACCGAACTTTGGATATTTGAAAAACCCAAAGGAAATAACAGAGAATAATGCAGAGATCTTAAGAATGTGGTGGCCTATGGCTAAGGCCAAGAATCCTCGCCAAACTTTGCCTAGGGATGATGATGGGACCGGGAATGCCTCGTAACTCCGGGATGTCTGGGTGACCTGGCGAACCTCTCGATAGACCCGACGCCATGAGGGTGCTTACTGACTTACTGACTGTGCTGTGGAGGTTGTGGGGTCTTCACTATCGCAGGCGTATGGGAACCCTGGATCAACCCACTTGAGGACAGCTTAATTTTAGAACTGAAAGGGGTCCTCCATCTTGTCAGAGGCTTCTAGTTTTTAGGGGCACTGTTGGAACTACACTCCATACAGGAAACATGGGTCCCAGGCCAAGTGCTTGAGAATGGGGACCTTTCATCTTAGTAATTGGAACCCGTCCCATTTGACTTTGGATGTTGGGACCTGGGTGTCTGCTTTTTAAGTAATTAGTCTAGGAGCCGCCCGCCCCCTCGTCAGACTGCCCTCCCCTTGGGACGTGGCCAGCCAACCCTGCCCAGGGGCATCAGCAGCAGAGTGGGGCTTTGGCTCCCTCAGACGCCCTTAATGGTGAACTTTGGTGGGGATACCCGATCGGCACAGCACATTTAGCAGCCCTGAATCCCTAGATACAAATAAAGTTTGTACTCCCAACATTGTCTCATTGGTCCTTCTTTTGGCTTGTGCTGCAGTTAATTCTTGGAATGTGGGCAAATGGGGGATATTTTACTCCAGGGTTTTATCTTACTGTGCATTTGGATTCTGTGTTTGTGTGAAGGTATTACCTCCCTAGACAGTTACCACCCCCTCCTGAGGCTGTGGCACTGGTCTCTCTTGGGCTGAGCCGCGTGTTTTTGCAACTACCTGATCCCTGTTGTGAAGGTGCAGCGGCTGACTGGTCTCTCTGTAGCTGAATGTAGAGTGCATTCAGGTTTCCCTGAGATTGATTCTGGGGATTGGGATTTTGTGGTGGCTGACCCCGGCTCGTCGATCTATTTTCATGGTATGGTTTTAACCGGCATCGGTCTGCCAGGTGGCCCATCCTGTGGCAACAGTAACATTCTCTAAGGTCTGGTTGCTGTCAACCTCCCTGGCCTCTGCCGCTATAGCTATGTTTAAACCCTCTGGTGATTTGTGGTGGAGTCCCCTATAAGACTGGTGGCATTTGCATGTTAACGGTCAATGGGTCCCCCTTAAGGGAGGTCTTTTTCTATTTGTGTTGGACCAATTCAGCAGTGTATTTCTGGGCTTGCTCCTGTTTCTCCTGATCCTTCTCTTTTTTCTCTTTGCGGTAATGCAATATATGGGCTTGTATCACTCCCAGGGCTTAGTGTCTAACCCAACTACGCTGTCCAATCCGCTTTGTATCTCGGTGGGCAGCACCTTTTTGAGAATATTGTAAAAGAATGCCACTTGTGGGCCCGTGTAAATCCATAGCTGTCCTGTCTCTTTTCCCCATCTTTTCTTTATCCTATCCAGAAGATCAGTTATTGTCTCCCTGGCTTCATAGTCTCCACCATTAGCCCTCCTATATCAGGGTGGTCAGGTAACATCTCCCTCAGGGCCGTCCATATTCAGTGCCTGTATAAATTGAATGCTGCCTGTCATGCTGAGTGCTTGGCAGCGTAATTGCTGGGATGCGATCTAGGGCAAACACTGTGTTGGTCTGCTCTCCAATAAGACTACTTAGCAGACTTTTGATATCACCTATCGCTAGGTTTACCTGCAGTGTTCTTCTCAAAGCATGAGATCCATTTTCCCCCTCCATCCAGCAATAGCGGTAACTTTGTCCTTAGCCTCGCTTTATCCATTTGAGCCCACGGCACATACATGGTTCCTGACGTGCCCTTCTGTAGTAGCGGGTACTTCTTTGTTTTGAGTAGCTCTTCTAGTTTCTCCTTAACATTGCATTCCCATCTTTTTAGGCCTTCTTGCATGTAAGGGAAGTTCCACTCTGGATCTCCTCCTCCATCCTGGATGCAGCCTTCTGCTATGGCCATGTCGTCTGGTTCCAAGGATTCCTCCTCTGGCCAGGGTCTATCTTACTGGTATTTTCCCTCAGTCCAGCAGGCTAGCAGGTGGCAGAATGGCCAACCAAAGGTCTCGCCTTCTTCTCTGGCCACTATCTCCCTGGGGAACAATCTATCATCATCATCATCATTACTTTTTTTCGATCACAAGGGATCATAAAAGTACACAGCACATACATCATACAGTAGAAAGAAGCAAGTGGATGGACATAAATAAGTAAGGTCATCTTATATAAAAATTAAAATAAAATCACATGAATAAAAAAAAACAAGATACATCATAAAGTGCTTTCCGTGCGCTAAATCCTCAGTACATGTCAAGATTTTTAGACAAATCAAGTGTCGTCTCCATAGTAATATATTTTAAATCACATAAATTCAAGAAGTGCAGTGCGTCATAGAATGCATTTAGGAACGCTTTATCCACAGAGCCTGCCAATATCTAGACAGGCCAAAGACCACAACTCTGCATGTATCAGTACTCAGAATTCTTAACACTTCTAGGTAGTGGCCAGGGCCAACTAGTTTACAGAGTGGTATTATCCATTTTTTTCTGATAAGTTTATAATTAGGGCAGAAGAATAGCAAATGCACAATAGATTCAGGACTAACATTACAAGCAGGACAGAAATCATCAATAGGGACATCATTGCACCACTTTTTACTAAAATGTTTCGTAGGTATAGTCTTATAGCGAAACTGAAAAAATAATTTGCGAGCCAAAGGGGGGACAATTTTATCTAGTGTGTCCTCAAAACAGGGAACCGATTTAAAGTTTAAAAATTCAGTAGTCAAGCGGCCCTCTGCTTTTGCCAAAACTTGCAATGATGTTACTTCCCAGAACTTTTCTTTCAAGCTCGTTCGAGATATAGTTACCAGACTGTCTGGGTAAGTCTAAAAACCCTCCATCCCAAGTCTCCCCAGTAACTCCTTTAATGTTCTAAACCAGGGGATCAAGATTATTGATGGAGACTTCAATAACTCAAAAAGTGGCTCCCTATATGGCAAGAGTTTGTCCACAGTCCACAGCCTGTGCCAAAACATAAGGAGTTTATAGCTTAATTTGTGCGCTAGCTGCCTTTGCGCAAGATCCAGGTATAGGGGCACCAACGGGGTACTAGCAGGTAAATCTACCAAGGATCTAAGAAAACGATTCTCAATTGTGGACAAACAATTTGTCATTCCAATGCCCCACAATTCGGCTCCGCAGAGTGCCCCACCTAATACCTTTGTATTATAGATTTCCAGAGCGGGTGCAAGTTGTCTTGACAGTGTTTTCCTGTGTATTTTAGTGATGTTGGCAGTCTGATGTATGAGTCGCATTTTAACTTTCTCAATGTGTGCTGCCCAATTAATTGATGGTGTCAGGCGAATCCCTAAATAAACAAAGGCATCAACTCACTCCAGATTGGTATTACCAGCTAGCACAAGTCTTTTAGTGGGATTAGCCATTCCTTTTCTAAAAATCATAAATTTGGTTTTGGATTCATTTAGCACCAGCCCTCGCCCATCACAGAACTTAATAAAATCATTTAAAAGCTGCTGAAATCCCTGCGGCGATTTTGAAATTAAAAGTGTATCATCGGCAAAAAGAAGAGCAGGCACTCTTTTTTGCCAATTTTTGGGGCATCACACCCATCTCTGTCTAGAAAATTGACAACATCGTTAAAAAAAAGAATAAAAAGTGTGGGGGCTAGAACACAGCCCTGCCTTACTCCACACTGGACTGGGAAGGAATCTGTGACTTGGTTGTTCTCGTCCCACCTCACCTGTGCTGTGTTTGATGACTGTAGTCTAATTAAAATGTCTAAAAGATTCCTTGGTATACCCTGCTCCTTTAAAACCCACCAAAGACTTGCATGCGGAACAAGGTCAGAGGCAGACCGTAAGTCTACGAAGGCCACATAGAACTTTCCTCCCTTGACTTGCACTTCCTTCCAGTAGATACACAATGGACGAAAGGTTTGATCCAAGGTGCTTGTTTTAGCTCGAAAACCTGCTTGGAGATCACTCAGGATACTGGACTCTAAAATTCAGTCCTGGATCCGACCTAATATTTGCTTACAAACGATCTTCTGCAGGGAGTCGATAAGACTAATGGGCCTGTAGCTGGACGGCCTTGTTCTGTCCCCCTTTTTGTAAATGGGGACAACCGCTGCATTCTTCCACGAGGGAGGGATGGGAGTACCTTTGAGTATTGAGTTAGTCAGAAGATTTATATAGGATCCCCAGAGTGCTATATCCTCCTTATAAAGATCATTGGGGATTCTGTCTGGTCTGGGGGCACCAGCCGAGATTCACGAGCAAATCGCTGCTTGCGTTTCTTCAATAGAAAAAGAAAGGCCTCCACCCTCATTGACGGGCCCCTGACCTTGACCCTGAGGTACTTCCTCGGCTATGGCATCCCTTGACTCATAAAGCGAGTCAAAATATGCTACCCACTCCTCTGGCTGAACTGTGTATTCTAGGGCTCTCCCGTTCCCCTTAAGCCAGTATGCTGCTATACTCCAAAAACTCTTCGAATCTTTGGCTGACAGTGCATTTCGTAAGGCAGACCAAAGGGAGCCCTCCCATTCCTTCTTTGCGGATTTAATTGCCCGCTTGTACTTAACTCTGCAGGCCACTGTCTCGGTGCGTGATTTTTGCTTAGCTGCCCTTATAAGCGCCTCATTATGAAGCCTACAGTCCTTATTACACCAGGCACCCTGCTGAGCTGACCTCTGGTGTATATTAATGTTTTCCTTCTTTTGGATGTTGCGCGATTGACCTAGCAATTCCCTTGTCTCATTGTATAGGAACTCATGTCTAGGGCCCAGTGTCTCCATAACATTATGAAAAGTGGAGCTGGCTGTTTCCTCCAATAGCAGACGGACCTTACTCTTGGCCGCGCCTAAGACCCCTGGATGAGCCTCCACCCAGTCCCATCTAATTGCCCTCTGATTATTGGTGAGTGTCAGAGTACCTAAGTCTTGACAGCCCCTTTTAGCAGGCTTAACAGTACCCTGCTTGATAAAAGTAAGTGCTAGGGCATTGTGGTCGCTGTAGACCCATTTAACCACTGCCATATCTTTGACTGAGTACCAAAGGTTGAGAGATACCAGGCGGTAATCTATCCTACGTTCATGACCTAGCCTATTGAAAGTGGGATCCCCATTTGGGTCAGAAATTGTCCTTCCATTTGTGGCTCTCAAATCATGTTGCATCGTGAGGACCATCCATTGGGCTCTTCTCTTGGACCACCATACTTAGGGGAGATCGAGCGGTGGTATTTGCCACTCTCTGTCCCACTCATCCGTCAAGTCTGCAGGAATTGGAGCAAGGGCTTCAAATGTACAGTTAAAATCACCCGCCACTAATGCAGGCATGTTGTCTGCATAGTGTGACAAGGCAAGGTCTAGAATGCGCAATGTATTAGTTTCCTCCTGGGCCCGCAACACTCTGTTGTAAACATTAAACATCCTGATTTTCGGGCCACTGCAAAAAGTAAGCTCCATTGCTAGGATATCTTGGGAATCAACATGTAAGAGTTTAACTTTAACCCCTAGGTCAATTTTCACCCATACTGCTAACCCTCCCTAGGGTCTATCCAGCTCTTTTCTTTTGGCATCAATAGCATAAGTGGAAAAGCCACTTTTGTGCGGACATTGCAAGGTCCAGTTTTCTTGGAAAAAGATTACATCAAACAAATCTACACAGGAGCACCATTCTGGGTCCACCAATAACTTGGAGATCCCAGCCACATTCCATACAAGAACCCTTAAGGAGTGATTTACCAGATCTCCCCCTTCTACACCTTCTACACCCCCCAAGGGTAGAGCAACCGCATCCCCACTTTCCACAAAAAGAACAATCTCACTATTTGCCTCGGAGTCGATAACCGGATCAAGTGGTAAAGGAATTATTATTGGGGAGGGGGCTAGGAAGTGACATCACTGGGGGATTTAAGGATCCTCTCCTGTTTACAGGTATCACCTGCGCCTCATGCAGAGGTCAGTTATACCCTCTCCATTCAACCATGTTAGGTGGGGGAAAACCTGTTGGGACTAGCCCATGAGTTGATAATGACAATCTAGTGCGGGTTTCAGCATTAGAAGTCAATAGAGGTCTGGGGAGGGCTTCAGCTGGAGGTCCGTATCTGATGGAAATGCGGGAATTTTCTGGAGGGATTTTGCGTGAGTCAATTGACAATAGTCCAGTGATAATGCCAGCATCATAAAAGCTAACCTCAATCATATCCCAAGGTGACCTCTGCATAGGGATTCTTCTTGCAGATTTCATATCATCCCTAATGATTGAGTAGCAATGTTGGTAGACCTAAACCAATGGGTGACCTTATTCTTGAGCGAGTCCTGATCTTCAAAACTTCTAAGAGGGAGTTTAGGGACTTCCGTAAGGTGGATCACCGCACAGTTTTCCCATACCCTAGGTCTCATGTAAACACCATCCCATACAGTCCCCCTGTCTGGTACCATCCATCGTCATGGGGCCAGGGGAGTTCCTCTGAGTTTGATTTACAGCAGCTTGTGTGCTACAATCCCCAGTGGTGTATGGCGTAGACTGGATGTACCCTGTTTGCGTAGAGTCTCGAGTACTACTTGCATTGACCTGGCTACATGCTACTACCCCATTTGTAGTCATACTCGTTAGTGGTGGCATGGTTTCTGGAGCCACTAACTTTCCATCATTTGCCCTCTCCAGCAAACCAACAACCTTGACTCTAAGTGAGATTACCTTGTCTCTCAAGTTTACAATAAGATCTTTTAGTGACTGGATTACGCCAACAGTGATTTTGCATGCCTCTACAGGGTCATCACCCACCACCCCACCCCTGCTTCCTCTATTTCAAGAACATTAAACCTATTTTGGCACTCAATATTAACAGTCGGTATCATACTGTGCACTCTCTTTAAATCATTTCCAGGTTGAATAACTGCTACACTCAACTCCGCTCCAGGGGGTCCAATATCTAAGGTCTTACTACCCCTTTTATTGTATTTTTTTAACATTAATAGAATCTGTTTAGCCGATGTTTTAGCTGGGGGCGGTTCAGGTGAGGTGGTAATCATGGAGCCAAGAACGTTTGCAGTGCTAGTGGGACTACCACGTAGAGGCGAAGGGCTTGGTAAGGCAGAACTGGCTATGTCCTGGCATTCTGTTAAGATAGTCTCAATCCTATCAATTGTCTCATGACAGGACACACTAGAGGGCCTCTTATTTTGTAATGGCGGGCCCTGTGCCTTTCTTTTACCCATTTCTTGTTGTATGCTCAGCAACTTTCCAAGTAACTAAATGCACCAAGAAGGGTACTTCTAAACAAAGACGGGACCCGCCACCCCACAAAAAAATAAAAACCAAACAGAGAACTGGTACGGCAATGTAACAGGTATAAAATTGTTATCCGGGTATTTAAAAAGAAAAACACGGGGTCATGGTTTTAATCTTCGAGTCAATCGTTAGAATTACTTACAGTTCAACAAATTCATCTGTGACAGCCAAAGGGGGTGGCCCCGCCCGCCTCTTCCTGGCGCTGACAGGCACAGATGGGCCCGCCCTTGGCCCGGGCACGCCCGTGCACGTCCCGCGCTGCGGGAGCCCTGTGTAGACTTTAAGCGCCTCTTGGCGCAAAAGTGGATCTGGCGTCGGCTGCGGGCTGCAGGGCACATTGGGGGATGGAGTCCCCTTGGCAGCAAGCAGTCAGGCAGGCGAGAAAAACAGAGATGGGCTCCCGCGCTGCAGCCAAAAGTCTCTCATCTAATTCTACCTCCAACTCTTCCCCTATCGGTGCCCTGTGCCTACCCCCACTCTCCTAATGTACGGGGCGCGATGCTCTGTGTTCTCACTGTGCTTCCCGGGTGCAAGCTCTTTCTCTTTCCCTTCTTAGCTCGCACCCTTCTCCTACATACCATCTAGGTTGCCCCCTTCACTCTGAGCTATGCATTGTTCTTTGCCCTCAAATTCACTCTCTGTTGTTTCCTCGGCTACCTGGGCAAGTCCTGTAGCTCCACCCTTGTCTTCGGATCACAGAGGATTGGGGCCCCCTTTTTACATACGGCTACAAACCTCCATGTCACTCGTGTGTGGTCGCCTAAATCAGTGAAATGCATGTTCTTCGCACCGCTGGGGTTCTATGTGTTTGGGGCGATGGACAGTGGGGTCGAACTTCTAGGAGACCTTGCACAGGACTGGGGTTGCTCTATGACAGCTTGGGCCTGCTGGCCTGGGACTAACCTCTTGTTATTCAGTGGGAGGCCCGCTGACTTCTTCAACTGGTGGACTGGAGTACTCTAATGAGAGGAGAGCGGGTGAGAGCACTTACATACCTGCATATGGTGGGGGAAGTGATCTGGCATTGCTTGCTATCTGTCGATCTGAGCCTCCTCGATGTCCCATAGTTCTAATAATGCCACTCTCCTATCTTTCTTTTGACCTATGTATTTGATTTATATGTGTGTTCTCATGTGTTGAAGTATGTAAACGTTGAAAGTTCCCTCCTTTGGACAGGGAATGTATGTGCCTTCGTTTGTGCGTGCCATTCTTGGCAGACCTTATTAGGTTTTTTAGCCTGGGTGGGGAACTGGGTTTGAATATGTCTTAATGGTGTCTCCATGATAAGTTTGGTGGATTTTGAGGACAAGATACCTTAGCTTCTTTGTTTTAGGGACTCTCTGGTTTGATCTGAATTATGGGGAAAATATACACAGGTTTACTGTTTCTAATTACGTAACTACAAGCTCAGTGCTATGTACAGATGCAGCAACAAATGAACATTTCATAAGCAGAAATAAAAATGTATATAAAAAGTCCAATTTGACAATAAGAACATAGCAATAAAAACAATATCTGAATGATATTGACTCCTGTCATCAATTACAGTTAGTGAAAAATGAAACATTGAGTCATCGACAAAAATACAATACTTAGGACAAAACACAATTTGCAGTAATGTAACATCACACATATACTTCACATCAACAATTGCACCCTGTATCACACACACCCAGGGGCTAAATGTACCATCTGTATCACACCCAGCGGTCAAAGCAACCAACACCTAAAGAAATTGACAGAGAAAAAATTCCTTAGCCTGCTCCTAGCGCATGCTATCCTGTGACAAGGGGAAGCTCTGTGCAGTACACAGACCTAAGTTAGCCTGATAGTCTGTCAATATCGGCTTCGGGACAAAGACAATAACAATAGTTCACGGGAAAAAAAGGAATTACTTGAGAACCACAGGCCCCTCTTGGCCAAACACAAGTTACACCTAAAATCCCAGGTCCTACGCTTTTTCCCTTAATGTCCAAATTGCACACTGAGTCACAACCAGGGGCTAAGCGTACCATCTGTGTCACACCCAGTGGTCCAAGCATACTAATTGTGTCACACCCAGCACAAAAAGCGCTCCATCTGTGTTACGCCCAGCAGTCCAAGCAACCAACACCTCTCACTTCTTTCAGACACCAACAGCGTTGGTATACCAGTGACATTGAGAACGTTTTTAGACAAAAAAATAAGATTGAGGTGTCGACTCTGACAATAAATACAATAAATATTTACCTTTCTTAGCATGCTGACTATCAATAAAAGGTGATTTTCGTGGGATTGTTTCCGAGGCGCCTTGTGACTACTCAAGTATGGCATATAAAATAGGTAATACGCCAGATTCTGTCAGTGCCAGGGTGCTCAGGTTATCTTTTTACGGTTCTTCCTATTCTGCCATATGTCACATGCTTTACTAAGGTTCTGATGTAGTCTCTTACCCTCTGGGATGGCTGATTCAGGACAGACCTCCACCTCGCGGATTCAACAGAACTTTCAACCAATTGCGGTGTCTGCTCACATTCCTTGTTGCTCAAAAGTACCAATCTGCTCTGTTGGTGGCTCACCAAAATTTTACTTGAAAATGAAATACCTTGAAAAAAACAAGAGACAAGAGGCGTTTGGCAAAACAGGAACAGTTTGTTTAATTAAACAGTGCGGCCGGGAGCACAGTCACAGGGTATGAGGACAGTCTCAATTTACAATCGGTCTAACACAGACTTTTATACAGTTCATTGAATATAATAAAATGTTTCCAGCAATCCTTTTTTGGTAAGGAATGTGTATGTGTCCAGATGCCCGGCATGGGGAGTACGTAATTCCTGTGTGTACTGTGTGTGTTGTGTCTTGATTGGCTAAGTGTTCCTAACTTCATGTGGGATCTGACTTTATGGTGTTATGGGAACTCAAGCACCCATCCAGCCATGTGCGCTTTATTGGGGCCTATCTCCCTGGACCATTGTGGTGTTGCTGCGCCTATCTGTGGGATTGATCTGGGATTTCCTGTTCGCGTGTTTGTATGCTGACTAAGTGCTACCCCACCTGTGATCTGTCAATCAGTAACCTCGGGCTTGGGTCTCAGGGCCTACCTAACCGCACATTTCTGAGTTGGGTTGATGTGGAGTTCACAATGGGCGAATTTGTCAATAAAGATGCAATTTTGTTTATATACATAAATGTATTGTTATTCATATTGACATCAATTTACTCAATATTAACAAAGTGAAAGTGAAACAAGTCAATCGGCTCGTTATAATTTCACTGCATCAGTGCTCTGGGGCATAGCTCAGCTCCCCAAGCACAGATTGCTTTGAGAGATGTATTGTTGGGAAGGGGACAATCTCCCTTTCCTGTGCTGCCTCTGCCCCCTGGATCCCTGATTGAGGATCACCACAGGAGAGCGATCCTCAAGCAGGGATCCACTAATTAGACACCAGGGCTGGGGGAACGGCCCCTTAGGCAAGGGCTTGTACTCCCCCCAGCACCTTTGTATATTTCAGTCTTTCTGATCTGCCCTCTGGGGGGGGAAGAAAGCCCACTAGACACCAGGGAAAGATTTTTTGTCAAGAATATAGGGATGGGGGTTGCCCCCTCCCCAATTAAATCTGCCCTGGCGGCAGATGGGGTAATTATCCCCAATCTGGCGCCCGGGTAGGGCAGAAAGCACACTAAACACCAGGGAAATATATATGTGTGTATATATATTATCTACTGGCAGTCGCCAGTAGATAGTTATAGTTAGGACCTATTTTCCATAGGAAATCCGCAACATTCTATTTGAAATAACATTGGCGCCGGTTGACGAATCTTCGCGAAAGCTTCCAACTTGTTGGGGCGCTCCGGTCCGCTCCTATCCTGAAAGTCTATCAATCAATCAATCACGGCATTTATAGAGCGCGCTACTCACCCGGGAGGGTCTCAAGGCGCTGGGGGAGGGGGTAAGTTACTGCTCGAACAGCCAGGTCTTGAGCTGCTTCCTGAAGGAGAGATGGTCCTGGGTTCGCCGAAGGTGAGTGGGGAGGGAGTTCCAGGTCTTGGCTGCCAGGTAGGAGAAGGATCTTCCTCCGGCGGTGGTTCTGCGGATGCGTGGTACGGTGGCGAGGGCGTGGCTGGTTGATCGTAGCTGGCGTGTGGGCGTGTAGAAGGTCATGCGGTCGTTGAGGTACTTTGGGCCCAGGTCGTGGAGGGCCTTGTGTGCGTGGGTGAGGAGTCTGAACGTGATTCTCTTGCTGACGGGGAGCCAGTGCAGGTCTTTCAGGTGTCCGGTGATGTGGCTGTGTCGGGGGATGTCCAGGATGAGTCGTGCGGAGGCGTTCTGGATGCGCTGGAGTCTCTTTTGAAGTTTGGCTGTGGTTCCGGCGTAGAGGGTGTTCCCATAGTCCAGTCGGCTGGTGACGAGTGCCTGGGTGACGGTCTTCCTGGTTTCAGTGGGGATCCATCTGAAGATCTTGCGGAGCATGCGCAGGGTGTTGAAGCATGAAGATGAGACGGCGTTGACTTGTCTGGTCATCGACAGGGAGGAGTCCAGGATGAAGCCCAGGTTGCGTGCGTGGTCCGTTGGCTTGGGCGCGGTGCCCAGGGCCGGGGGCCACCAGGAGTCGTCCCAGGCGGAGGGTGATGAGCCCAGGATGAGGACTTCCGTCTTGTCTGAGTTCAGTTTAAGGCGGCTGCTCCTCATCCAGTCGGCGACGTCTCTCATCCCATCGTGTAGGTTGGCTCTGGCGGTGGTGGGGTCGTTGGTGAGGGAGAGGATCAGCTGGGTGTCGTCGGCGTAGGAGATGATGTTGAGGTTGTGTCGGGGTGATTCGTCAAGCGGGGGCCGAGAAAAAAGGGGGGTCCCAAAACGCGTTTTCCCCATTCATTTTTCCATAGGAACCGTTCATTGCGGCTACAGCCCGAACTGCTGAACGGAATTACACCAAATTTGGCAAAGAGGTAGCCCTTGGTTCAGTGTCGTGCCTTTTGCTTAAATGGTGTAAATCCGTTCAGTAGTTCCTGAGAAAATCAAAAGTAAAGTCACATATATATCTATGGCCGAGTAGGGTCCTCGTACCCTCCCGATCACGAGCTGCATGCTAATTGGCTGTCAAGTGGCTGTCAACACTCCAAATCAGGAAGTGTTGGCAGCCATTTTGTCCCTCGGACAAGTGCGCAAAGCACAAAAAGGGGGCAGGGTAGAAACACCCTGACCCCCTAGGTCTGCTCAGGGGGTCCCACAAGGACCCCCTGGGCAGAAAAAAGCATTTTTTTTTTAAATTGGCGGGATGCGCTCAGGGTGCGCGGATCCCGCTGATTAAAAAAAAAACACAAGAAACAAGTGCGCAAACGCACAAAGGGGGCAGGGTAGAAACACCCTGACCCCTAGGTCTGCTCAGGGGGTCCCACAAGGACCCCTGGGCAGAAAAAAGCACACAAAAAAACAAAAAAGACCGGCATTGTGCTGGAGGCCCCGCCCCTCCCTGCAGCAGTCTGCAAACGCGCCCCTGGCGCGTTTTAAGAAGGGGAAGTAATTCCCCTTGAATACTGGGGGTCCCTGGGGGCCAACTAGCCCACCAGGAACCTCCGGTATGCGCCAGGGGGCTGCGTTGCAGAGAGGTGTACAGAGGCCACGCCCCTTTTTACACCTCTCTGCAACGCAGCTCTCTGGCGCATACTGGAGGTATCTGGTGGGCCAGTTGGCCCCTAGGGACCCTCGGGATTGAGGAGGAATTAATTCTCCAACTTAAAACGCGCCACAGGGCGTGTTTGCAGACATGTCACTTCAGGCCCCACCCCCTTCCTTCACCATTGTGCAAATATTCCTCTAAAATCAGCCGAACTAGAAATTCCGATTTACTCACCTGTTATCAGGAGAGACCTCAGTGCTGCATCTTTGAGCCCAGTACTGATCCTGAAAAGTAATTTTAACCGTACTTACCAGTAACTTGAATTTCCTTCCATAGGATATCATTGCCTGCTTTTTGCTGAAAAAGTTTCTAAGTGTCGATTTTTGAAACATACAAATATTCCTCTAAAATCAGCCGAATTACGAATTCCGATTTACTCACCGGTTATCAGGAGAGACCTCAGTGCTGCATCTTTGAGCCCAGTACTGATCCTGAAAAGTAATTTTAACCGTACTTACCAGTAACTTGAATTTCCTTCCATAGGCTAACATTGACTGGTTTCACTTGGAAATTCTTCTGTGTGTGGAGTTTTGGAACTTTATAATATTCCTCTAAAATCAGCCGAACTACGAATTCCGATTTACTCACCTGTTATCAGGAGAGAACCCAGTGCTGCATCTTTTAGCCCAGCACTGACCCTGAAAAGTAATTCTAACCGTACTTACCAGTAACTTGTATTTCCTTCCATAGGAATCCATTGTCTGGTTTTCAGCAGAAAAGTTTCAAAGTGTCGATTTTCACAAACTACAAATATTCCTTAAAAATCGCCTGTATGACTTAAACGCATTCTTTCAACTGTTTACAGGAGATGCACCAGTGCTGGATCCAGGATCCACCACTGAGTAAGAAAAAGTAACGATAACACTACTTACCTGCTAAGTGAATTTCCTCCCATAGGATAACATTGGTGATTCTATGTGAAAAAGTTTCTGTCAACTTTTAAAATACAATAATATTCCTTAAAAATCACTACTGTAACCAAAACGCTTTTACTCAACTGTTTACAGGAGATGTCCCAGGACTGAATCTAGGATCCAGTCCTGTGGTTAGAAAAGTAATCCATAAAGTAACTATTTGCATTTAACTTGAAATTCACATTGAGCTCAATGTTGCATTGTGTTTGAAATTGTGTTGCCCATTGCAACAACTGTAACTACTGTACTTAAAAGTTTTTTTGCCTATTTGCAAAGTATTTAAACTAAAGTAATTAATTCTGAGAAAGTATATTTTGTAATGTAATGTATAATGTAATTACAATGTATTTAAAAATAAAATATCTAAAAATAAATAGTTTAAAAAAATGTAGTAAATCAGTATCAAAAAAATAAATATAACAATTAATACAATTAAAAATTGTCATTTACAAAACCTTTGAAATTCACTGAAAAAAACCATAGGTTTCAGACATGTTATAGTTAGGAATTAGCATTTAAAAACCTTTGAAATTCACTGAAAAAACCATAGGTTTCAGGCACGTTATAGTTAGAAATTAGCATTTAAAAAACCTTACAAATTCACTGAAAAAACCATAGGTTTTAGGGACAGTTATAGTTAGTTGGACATTGCACTCGTACAAAACCCGTGAAATTCCCCCGTTATAGTTAGTTCAGGTAACTATAACTCGCGCCCCCGCAATGCACTGCTGATGACGTCACATATTACATCACTCATGACATGGTCAGTGACATCACTGATTACATCACTGATGACATCTCTGATGACATCATCCATGTGATAATTTGATGCATCTTCTCACACCCTAATATAACTTTTGATACACCCACTGTAAATTACAGACTGCCATTGTCAAAACCCTAGACACTCCAACACCAATTACTATATACACACTCACTGATTCTTAGGTCTACAAACACACATCTACTCACTCCCCCGTACAGTCACTCATACTTATAGTCACTCAGTACAGGACTATTATATGCACTCATACACCTATATAAACACTCACACACCGCCACTCATCCATAGAGGTACTCACACACCTAGTCAGTCATGCAAAAAATTAAGCACACACCCATTTACTCACCTATACAGTTATACACACACCAGCTCACTTACTCATACAAATACTAGCACATTCTTACGCTCTTATACAATCTCTGATGCAAGCACACACTCATCCATACAGTCACTCTCACAATCACACACTCTCGCTTAAAGCTATTTATAAACTCCAACACACATATATACTGCCTTTCACATATGTAGTTACTCACACATGTACCACTGGGACATACATTCACTCACTAACACACTCTTACACACACTTACACACCCATACAGTCTATCACAGATGCACTCTTGAAACCATCCACCCAGTGAATCACCCACTCACACATCTATGCAGAGTCGCACACACTCCACCCACACAAACACTCAGGCACCCATACAGATACTCAGACAACCAATCAATAACTCATATAGACACTCATGTAGCTATTCACGAACCCATGCAGCCACTTACACAGCAACAGACAGACGGATACAGACATTCACCCAGTTTAGTCACTAACCCATGCATTCAGTAAGATACGTTTAATCACTCACTTATTGAGTTAGTCACGCACCTACTAAATCATCCATTCAGACACTTATACACCCACTCATTCTTCAATACGCCTTTCCCTATATATATTAAACATATTTAAACTTTACAGAAACACACAGTCACTGGATGATGTCATCAGTGATGTCATTTGAGATGTCATCAGTGATGTCATCAGTGATGTCACTGACCATGTCATGAGTGATGTAATATGTGACGTCATCAGCAGTGCATTGCAGGGGCGTGAGTTATAGTTACCTGAACTAACTATAACGGGGGAATTTCACGGGTTTTGTACGAGTGCAATGTCCAACTAACTATAACTGGCCCTAAAACCTATGGTTTTTTTCTGTGAATATATATATATATATATATATATATATATATATATATATATATATATATATATATATATATATATATATATATATATATAGGCAGGGGATCCTGCCAAAACGCGTAGCAGCCTTTCAAGAAAAATAAACGTTTGGAAACCTACCTTCGATTTGCGGTGTCGTATTTCTGGTGAATCAGTGGAGACCGGAAGTGGTGAAGGATATATATATATATATATATATATATATATATATATATATATGTATATATATATATATATATATATATATATATATACTGAGCAAACAGTCTTTGGTGATGGGGGTGTTTGCTTCCAATCTGCTCGGTAAGGAGACAGAAAGCCCACTAGATGGCAGGGAGTATTTTTTTCAAAACAAATATTGGGGTGGGGGCTACACACCATAGGCATGGCCATAACCCCACCCCAACTAAATGTGGCATCAGTCATTATGCCTTTCTGGGAGCAGATGGGGTGATTAAAGCCCACTAGACACCAGCGAAAGGTTTTTAAAAAAGAAATATAAGGGTGGAGGCTGTCCACTATGGGCATGGACATGCCCCCAACCCAACTAAATAGGGCATCAGTAGTTCTGCCTCCCCTGGCAGAAATGTGGGTGAAAACACTCAATCTGCCCCTATGGAGCAGAAAACCTACTAGATCCCAGGGAAAGCTTTTTTTAAAAACAATATAGGAGTTGGGGCTGAAAGCCCACTAGACATCAGGGCCATGCCCTCACCCCCCAAACCAGAGCAGACAATCTTTTAAAGCCTTGGGGGGGATAGAAAGCCCACTAGTCACAAAGGCTTTTTTTCAAATATAGGGGTCTGGGCTGCTCACAAAGGGCATGGTCATGCCCCAACCCCGAATAAATGTGCCATCAGTCTTTCTGCCACCCCTGAGTGGCCCTGGGTGGGGACAGATGGGGTTGATTACCCAATCTGCCCCAGAGGGGCAGAAAGCTCACTAGACACCAGGGAATTTTTTGTAAAAAGAAAATATAGAAGTGGGGGCTGCCAACCATAGGCATGGCCATGCCCCCACCCCAAAAACAAAGGACACTGGCCTGTGCCCCCTCACATGTGGGCACCCCCAATATGCCTCCCTGGGGGCAGAAAGACCATTAGGCACCAGGGATTTCAAAATTTTCAGCATGTTATCGGCACAAGCGGGGCAATGCTGGCTGGTAGGAATTTTGGGGATTTCTGTGGATTCCTGATGTTTCCATCACATAAATGCAAGAAAAATTAGTGATTTCAGCCAGCAAGTTTAAGTGGGTAGGAAAACTTCAATCCACGCAAGGCACACCACCCTGGAGTCCCCTGGTTATCTAGCTTTTAAAAATGTCTGTGATTTGTAGGTTTGCATGGGTAGCACCACAGCATAGCCCAAAAACCACAGCTACCCTTATTGCTTATCTATCGATGTAGTGGTTTGGAGCCTTTTGTGTTTGGGTTTCTTGGCTCACCCATACAAGTGAGGTACCGTTCTTATCAGGAGCATACGGGAACTCAGGATGGTTTGATATTTGTGGCTCCCCGCAGATTCCAGAACACAGAAATGTGAGGAAAATGTGTGTTTTCTTACTAAAGTTTGACGTTTGCAAGGACTTCTTGGTAAAATGACCTAGTGAGAGTCATGCAAGTGTTGTACCCCTACTTCCCTAGTTGTCTTGCTTTAAAAATGTGCAGGTTTCTTAGGTTTCCCTAGATGCCGGCTTAGATAGGGCCCAAAACCCACAGCTACACACACATAGTAAAAAAAAGAGTCTCTTTTCAGTGGAAAAATGTGATGTTTTATGTTGCATTTTGGGCTGTTTCCTGTTGCGGGCACTAGGCCTACCTACACAATTGAGGTATCATTTTTATTGGGAGACTTGGGGGAATTCTGGGTGAAGGGAAGTCTGTGGCTCCCCGCTGATTCCAGAACTTTCCATTACAGAAATGTGAGGAAAATGTGTTTTTTAGTCGAAGTTTGAGGTTTGCAAAGGGAAAAACCTGGTGAAGGACATGCAAGTCATCCCTTCCAGGATTGCTCCAGGTGTCTTGTTTTCAAAAATATGCAGATTTGCTAGATTTCCCTAGGTGCCGACTGAGCTAGGCCCCAACTTTCACAGCTACCCACTTTGCAAAAGAAAAGGTCAGTTTTGAGTGGAAAATGTGATGTTTCCATGTTGCGCTTTAGACCGCTTCCTATTGTAGGCACTGGGCTTACCCACACAAGTTTGGTACTATTTTTATAGGTAGACTTGGGGAAATGCTGGGTGGAATGAAGTTTTTGGCTCCTCATAGGTTTCAGAACTTTCCACCAAAGAAAAGTAAGGAAAATGTGTTTTTTAGTAAAAGGTTGAGGTTTCCAAAGGATTCTGGGTAAAAAGAACCTGGTGAGAGCCATGAAAGTAATCTATTCCTGGATTTCTCCAGGTGTCTACCTTTTAGACATATGCAGGTTTGCTAGGTTGCCCTCGGTGCCGGCTGAACCAGGGCCCAAAATTCATAACTACCCACTTTGCAAAAAAGGGTCAGTTTAGAGTGGAAAAATGGGGGGATGCTGGGTGGAAGGAAGTTTGGGGCTCCCTTCAGATTACAGAACTTTCCATCACAGAAATGTGAGGAAAAAGTGTTTTTTTGTCAAAGTTTGAGGTTAGTAAGTGATTCTGGGTAAAAAAGCCTGACAAGAGCTGTGCAATTCACCCCTTCTTGGATTTCCTAATCTGTCTAGTTTTCAAAAATGTGCAGTTTTGCTATGTTTCCTCACGTGCCAGATGAGCTATGGTACAAAATCAATAGCTACCAACTTTTCGAAAAAAGGGTCAGTATTGAGTGGAAAAATGTGACATGCCCATGTTGCGCTTTGGGCCATTTTCTGTTGCAGGCACTAGGGCTACCCACACAAATGAAATGCCATTTTTATTGGAAGACATGTGGAACCAAAGAAAAGTAGAACATTTGTTATTACCAATTGGATTTTGCTGCATTTGTCCCTTTCAAATGTAAGCCACTGTGAAAGAAAGAAGACATTTTTAAAAATGACCTCTGAATCACATGCTAATATGGGTGCCCACAAAGTCAGAGATGGACAAATAACCACTTTTCTTAAACTCCATATCTCATGCCCATTTCAGAAATACATAGGTTTCCTTTAAACCCTTTTTCACAACTCATATTTCACCATATGGATTGGTCAATACGTGGTACACCAAGAAAAACTATAGGCTCTGGGTACTTCTGATTTTTGGAGAACCTACAAACCCTCTACATCCCCTCAACTAGAAGGGTCTAGCAGATGTAATGGTATATTGCTTTTGCAATTACAAAGAGACAAAGAGTTACAGATGCAAACCCTGTCACACATGGCTGTTTTTACCTACAGATTCTCGATATTTCTTTATTTCAAAAGTTAGTTTCCTTCGGGAAATCTTGAGGGATCTACACATATGACCTATTGCTGAATTCAGACTTTCGTCTACTTTTTAAAAATCTATAGCACTCCTGTATCAACCATGGGTTTCACACTAGTTTCCACCACAGACTGGAAGTAGGTTGAAAGCCCGAAAACATACAAAATGGGCTTCATCTTCAAAAAATGCCAAAACTGTGGTAAACAACAAGTTTTTGGATTCCGCTCTGCAAATTCAGGAAACATGGGAAGATGGTGACTTTAGCATAGATAACCATTTGCTGATGCCATTTTTAATGAAAAGAAACTAGACATTTTTTGTGGAGCTTTTTTTTCTATTTCGCCCCAAAATCTAAATATGTTGCTATAGTTTGACCATTTTCTCGATCCTCTCAAGGGTAATCTTGAAACCCTGGATACCTTTAGAATTCCCAGGATGTTGGAAAAAAGGACGCCAATTTGGCATGGATACCTTATATGGAAAAAAGTTATGGAGCCCTAAGCGCGAACTGCCCCAGTAGCCGAAAAAGGGCTCAGCACTAGGGGGGAAAAGCCCCAGCAGTTAAAGGGTTGATCTGAGGGATTACAGAGATTAATAACTCCTACTTGAAAGCCCATGTCCTTATTTTACATAGGGGGTCAATACTGCAAATTGGCATCATTGTACAAAGTAAAACAGCTGGCTGTTTTAGAAACATACAGCAAAAATGCCACATGGTATAGTATGGCCATCTAATGGAGTGATACAAATAATTTATCAGTTACAGTTTTTGCCTGCCCGAGTACCTGAGAGCCCAGTAGGTAGTTAAATAATAAAGTGCTGAAATTTCAATTAAAGGTTCTATTCCTTTTGGGGCAAGGACAGATTCTATGTTATCTAAGATAGTGGATGGGGTTGCTAGACCTAGTGTGCATTTCTGTCAGATGGTACAAATCTGGAAACTGAATATTTGGATGAATCCTAAGTATCTCCTTTAAAAAAGACCCCGGAAGAGGAAATTGGTGAAAGAAAGTTGTGCTACATGGTTTGGTACTCGAGTAAATCAGCAAAGAAATACACCATGCTGTCTACCAGTGCTCTTTGGCGCAATGTTTCTTCAGAGTATGTGACCTTTTTATGTTCTTCTATTTATGTATCATCTCACTTTGCTCCAACTTGAAAATTGTGGTTCAAGAGAGTGGAGAGAGGGATCGTGAAAGTTTATCTCTCACATGTTTGGGGTAAAGTATTAAAAACCTTCAGGATTGCAAATTTGATTTTGGGTTGAAGATGGGGATCTTGTGTAATCGACATCAGCACCACTGGGCACCACTGGACAATACTGATTGAACTGAGGCAAGGAACCATGAGAGAATGGACACCAGTTTAGAGACATATTTTCTTTGATGATGGAAACCATAATGGACTGATTGCTAACAGACTACTTTGTGCACAAGTGTACACGCTGGGCACAAATATATTATTCAAACATTTGACAAGGAAAATCTGGAAGAGTATTTAAAAGGCATTAAGCTCATTTACAAGGTATGCATAGAAGTGGGTGAAATCCTGCAAATTGATTTAACGTCAGTACCTATTATTCACACTCCAGATTTTGGTTACATCTGGTAGATTTCTGTTGAAAGGTGGAGTGTTACATTGTGATGCTGGTTAGGCTTCACCATGCAATACTCTCACAATAACCCAAAGATGGCCCTTGGATTCACAGTAATAAATCCTTAGCTCAGTCCAGGTAGAGTGGCAAAGAGCAGTCAGGCTTTACTGGAGGAACACGTGTTAAGCATTTCAGAGTAGCAACATGGACGATAAGTAATTGGCTCAACTCGAAAGAAATCTGACAACAATTTATAAAACTAAAGCAGATTTTTCCATAAATTTAGATACCAAAACAAAGTCAATTGGATATGCATAACTGGAGTTATGGATTTTAGAAGCAAAATTAAATCAGTGCAAAACAGTACTTTAAAAGTTTATCATTGTTGTCAATGGGAAAAAGCACTAGTGACAATCGGTCACTTGCAGGTCGAGTTGCGTGAAAAAGGTGAAATAAAGATTATGCAGGTCACAGAACCAAGACATGACAGTCAGTTCGATTTTACTTGGCTCGAGAAGCATGGGTGAAGAGTTGACCTGGCTTTCCTTAATGCTGAAGCGGGAGCTGGTTTTACCACTTACACAGTGCTCGTGTGTAACCGGTGCAAAAAGTCAACATCGAATCCACTGCTGATGTCAGATGAAGGGTTTGTGGTGTTCCCTAGAGGTACAATGTCGAGTAAAGTGGGTGGTTACCGGACTGGCCACCAACAATCCTTGGCAGCATAAAGTTATTTTGACGTTCAGATGTCCGGGGGAAAATGGCAGTTGCCTGAAACTTGCTGGAGATCAGCGCTACATTTTCCACAACGCACTGGACCATCTACTTTTGGATGATCCCATGGAGGGCCTGATAGCCAGCGATTCTTTGGTTTCGGTATGTTGTTTTTGCCTGCGGTGTGCAGGGGACTAGTGCCACTAGTCCAAGAGAGTCTGGAGTTGCCTTTGGCTCTCAAAGGGGTCCCTTCATCTGGTGGAGCCAGTCTTTGGTCCGGTGTTACCTTTTATATCCAGAACTCTCTATTCTGCCACTTTTAAAAATCACTGAAACCTTCCTTAACTGTTCAGATCAGGCAGCCGACCCTATAGGTGTGGCTAGCCTTCTGGGGGTGTACACCTCCTGAATGCCTAATTTACCCACCTGCCAGGGTGCAAATGTGCATGGGGACAGGGGGAAGGCTGTTTCCTCCCTCAGGAGGCAGTCTGGTTGCATATTACAGGCAGTGAAGGCTTTGAAGCTCACCGCCTTGATGGCCACTTCATTAGCCATCCTATCAGAGCGGGAGGTGTGACCTCCTTCCCCTCCGGGCCATTGTTTCTGACTCTTTTGAGAGTTCACACCTCCTGGCAGGGGGTCAGATTCCTGTCATGGCAGCAGCTGCTGCAAGCTGGCAACTAGAGCACAGGAAAGGGTAGGGCAACCAGGTGGGCAAAGTTTAATGTAGCCACCTGGGTGCATGTCACAAAGTTCTCAACGTGAGATTCTCATGGGGTGATGAGGCACGTTGTTTGATGCCAAACATGACATATTTCGAAAGTACCATTATGGAGCTGCCAACCTCGGGTTTGCTCAGGTGACAGCATGTGTTATCCCATGGACCGCTTATCACTTATAGTAGATTTTAATGGCAAAGGCCACTATAGGGACAAATAAGCTTGCACTGATATGTCCTCACCTTTAATATAATGCACCCTGCCTCCTGGGCTCAGGAGTCCTCCTTATTAAAATAGTGCATTGACTTTGCCACGCATGGTGAGGGTAATGTCGAGTTCGAGCAGTTAGCAATGCTACTGCAGTCTGCTGTCATCAGTTTACTTGAGTCACTCAGGGTGGCACAAACAGTGCTTCAGGCCCTGGTGACCCCTTTAACATCCATGCCTGGGTACCACTGGTACCATATACTAGGGACTTATATTGGGTTATAGTCTTTGCCAATTGGGGTTGCCAATTCACATGTATCAGTTTTAGAGAGAGAGAGCTATGGCACTGGAGTCAGGTAGCAGGCTTTAGTGAACTATCAGAGTAAAATAAAAACAAACGGGGGTAAAAAGCGAGGTGACATCTGCAAAAACGGCCTGTTTTCTTATAAATTCTTTTTCTCGCCAGGATGTGAAGAAATACCTATCAGCTATGCAAAAGAGAAAAAACATGGACAGGTGCCGCATGTCCCCTTCCTCGTATTTTACCAGAACAAGGGCCCATATAGACACATACAATAAATCCTACCAAATACTGAGCACATTATTTGTGAGTTCCACTCAGCCTACTTAGATTAGCAAATACACAGAAACATAAAGATTTGTGTACTAAACACTTTTTTGTACTCGGACATAGTAAAGAATATATGTAGCAAAATGCTAATGAAATTTACAAATATAATGCTAATTGCAAAGACAACGTATAAAGAATGAGGAAATTGGGCACTACATTTGTATATATTTCCTACATATCTTAGCCCTAATTGCTAGCAGTTAGAAAACCTTTCAACAGGAGAGACGAGATACAGAATCCACATATCTGAAGCAAGACTGAACACACAATCAGGCAGATACAACAGATGGATGTATAAGGCTTTGTCTAAGGATCCGACAGCCCCAGACCTTTGCTGGAGATAAGAGAAGGAAAACGTTATCCACATATGGAGGGCATGCATTGCAACCTATACTTTCTGAAAGAAATGCTCAGCCACATGGACACTGTTGGACCAGTCATCCTTAGGGTGGTCTACCCCAAATTTGTTGCCTGCTTCCCTCCATGCTTTGCTGTATCTTTTTGTTGACTTTAGGCCTCTAGGCATTTCACCACTGCTAACCAGTTCTAAAGTGCATATACTTCTCCCCTAAACATGTTGACATTGCTGTATACCTGATTGGCATATTTAGTTTGCCTGTAAGTCCCTTGTAAAGGGGTATACCCTATACCCAGGGCCTGTATACTAAATGATACTAGTGGGCCTGCAGCACTGGTTGTGACATCCACACAAGTAGCCTTTCAAACCTATCTCAGCCCTGCTATTGCAGGGCCTGTGTGCAGTTTACTGCCAATTCAACTTGACATTTAAAACCACATCCCAAACCTTAAACTCCCCTTTTATTACACGTCACCCGTAAGGTAGTCCTTGAGTGACCCTAAGTGCAGGGTCTTGTGTAACTAAAAGTTAGGACATGTACTTCATATTTCACATGTCCTGGCAGTGACAAACAGCTACATTCATTTTTTCACTGCAGTGAGGCCTACTCCTTCCATGGGCTTGCATTGGGGATTCCTTAAAACACCTTTTAAGCTCTAACTCCTGATTGGAAAAGAATAGCTACTTCATGTTTAATATCTTTAGAACAGTGGCAATAAAACCTCTTTCATGGTAAAGTTGTATTTGACATTACCATTTTAGAAATGACACTTTTAGAAAGTGGGCATTTCTATGCTCTTAACCTTGCTCTGTGTGTCTGCAGCCTGTATTCAATACACATCTGGGCTGGGTGACAGCTACACTTTGTGTATTCCCTCTAGACAGCCACAACACAGAAAGAGGTGGGTGTGAATGGGAATTCATCGACATACTGATAGCCTTCAGGTCAGGAAGGGGGAGAGGTGGCTCATACTTACATCTGAACAGGTTGTGTTCTGCTCTCACACAAAGGGCTGATTTACCTCCACTGGTAGTCTGGAGCCAGGGCTGGGTTGAAAGGGATCCTCGTACGCTTCAGAGAACTCCTTTGACGTCACCCCCTACATCAAAGGCACTTTTGGGTATAAGTACCCTCGCCCTGTCCCTATCAAATTAGTACACTACTGGACCAGGGAAGAATTCTACTTTAGAAAGTGCTGAAAGGATTGGCACTTTGCTGTGACTGTTCTGAGAAACTGCTTCTTTGCTTTGCTGAACTATCTTGTTGATTTTTGCCCTGCGAAGACAAGGATTGGACCTATCTTGCTTGAACCCAGAGTGACTCCAATGGCTGGCTGGCATGCCTCCTATTCTCTGAATTCTCAGGAACACAAAATACTTCCCACAATACTGCTGGTGCTGCTGCACTCTGCCATCTGTGAGTCCTACCCTTGCCTGAGGTGCCCTCTCCTGTTCTGGGCTTCAGAAGTGGGTTCGGATTGGAACTGATGCATCACCCTTCAACGCCGATACAGCTGCCGCTCAGTGACAGCAGTTCCACAGCTGCCGTGGCTCAGCGATGATGGACAGTGCGGCTCGATGATGACTCACCACCATCTCGAGTACTTGACATTGACACTTCGCTCCATCCAAGGTATTTCTTCAGCGGGAGCTGCCTGGGCCCTGTGGCCAGCCTGACATCAATTGTGGTCGGCCAAACCTTTGACTTTGCATCAGACCCTTGCAAACTCAAGTAACATTTATTTATTTATTTATTAATAAGCTTATAAAGCGCTCAGCTACCCCCAACGGAGGTGTCCCGGCGCTAGCGGATACAGAGGAAGGTGAGGGCCAGCTAGAGTTGTCGAGTCACTGTGTGCTAAGGGAGGCTGAAGAGCCAAGTCTTCAAAACCTTCCGGAAGATAGATTCCGATTTGGCTTTTCTGATGTGGTCAGGCATGGAGTTCCACAAGGTCGCGGTTTTGACGGAAAAGGACCGTCCTCCTATTCTGGATTTAGAAAAACGGGGGATGACAAGGCGCTCAAGGTGGTTAGATCTTAGGGTCCTTGACTGATGATATTTGCGGACTCTCTTCTTTAGGTATTGCGGGCCAATATCGTTGAGTGCTCTGTAGGCCAGGGTCAGTGCCTTAAACTCAGTTCTCCTCTTGATGGGCAGCCAGTGGAGACTACACAGATGCGGGGAGATGTGATGCCTTAGCGGGACGTTTCTAATAAGCCTGGCTGCCGCGTTTTGCACCGTTTGCAGTTTCCTGAACAGGTATGCATTTTGTGACTTCTAAGAACTATTTTGGGTTTATTCTTTAAAAATTCTTATCTTGACTTCTACTTATTGGAGTTTTGTTGTTTTGGTCCTATTTTACTCAGATAAGGGTTACTTTGGACGTGTGTGCAGAACCAACATGAGTACAAAGATAGATTTGCCTAAACATGTCATCTTTATAGAATGTGCTGGCTATAAAATGTATTTCTTCTTTTCTCTCGCTACATGTTCTCTTAGTATTTAGATAGTTTCTAGCTGCCACATATTCACAGTGCTGAATACTGACTAGTGTATCAAACAATAATACTTGCATGAAAACATGAATCTCATGATTTAATCTCATTGGTTACAACTAGAATGCTTCTGCATTAGAATAGTTTATTGTTATGCAATGGAATACTGAAGAGCTAATAGTTTAGACTGCAGGGTTCTCATGTGTTTTTGTGTTTATAATATGTGTGTTCCTATTTAGATTTAGGGGTCGATTCCGATCTCGGCCGGAAGCGCACCTAACAGTATTCGTCCGGAAAAAAAACCAGCCGATTGCGTGTTTCTCGACCGATTTGAACATTCGTCCGGACGAACAAGTACGATGCGTATAACAACCCAGTTTCCGAGCGAGCCGTACTTACCCAATCCAGCTCCTGTTCCCCGCCCGAGCCGGATCCATAAACGCCGAATCGAGTCGTACGGAAGCAAATACACAGCACCTTCCGGCCGGACGAGTACGATGCGCACTCCGTACGCGCCGAACCCGTCGCTACGTCCGGGACGTTTGAGCATCCGGGCGAGCCGTACATAAGCTCCGTTTCGCGCCACAAGACAATCCACAGCTACGAGACGAACAAGCCTGCTACGAGTACAACTCAAAGCCACAAGAAACCTGAACGAGACGATCCAAGCATGAATCCCATTGCGCAGGTCCTACCTATACTCTACATCTATTACCGGGACCGGCACGGGCTGGATGCCCATCACTACAACAATCCCCACTCATAGGGGGCTGGATGCCTGTCACTACTACCATCCCCACCCTTAGGGGGATGGATGCCCACCACTACCACCACCCCTACTCAGGGGGCTGGATGCCTACCACTACCACCACCCCTACTCAGGGGGCCTGGATGCCTGTCACTACTACCATCCCTACCCTCAGGGGGCTGGATGCCTACCACTACCACCACCCCTACTCAGGGGGGGCTGGATGCCTGCCACTACCACCACCCCTACTCAGGGGGGGCTGGATGCCTGCCACTACCACCACCCCACTCAGGGGGGGCTGGATGTCTGTCACTACTACCATCCCCACCCTTAGGGGATGGATGCCTGCCACTACCACCACCCCACTCAGGGGGGACTGGATGCCTGTCACTACTACCATCCCCACCCTTAGGGGGATGGATGCCTGCCACTACCACCACCCCACTCAGGGGGGGCTGGATGCCTGTCACTACTACCATCCCCACCCTTAGGGGGATGGATGCCTACCACTACCACCACCCCTACTCAGGGGGTGCTGGATGCCTGCCTCTACCACCACCCCACTCAGGGGGGGGCTGGATGCCTGTCACTACTACCATCCCCACCCTTAGGGGGATGGATGCCTGCCACTACCACCACCCCACTCAGGGGGGGCTGGATGCCTGTCACTACTACCATCCCCACCCTTAGGGGGATGGATGCCTGCCACTACCACCACCCCACTCAGGGGGCTGGATGCCTGTCACTACTACCATCCCCACCCTTAGGGGATGGATGCCTACCACTACCACCACCCCTACTCAGGGGGCTGGATGCCTGCCACTACCACCACCCCTACTCAGGGGGCCTGGATGCCTACCACTACCACCACCCCTACTCATAGGGGGCTGGATGCCCATCACTACTACCATCCCCACTCATAGGGGGCTGGATGCCCATCACTACTACCATCCCCACTCATAGGGGGCTGGATGCCCATCACTACTACCATCCCCACCCTTAGGGGATGGATGCCTGCCACTACCACCACCCCACTCAGGGGGGCTGGATGCCTGTCACTACTACCATCCCCACCCTTAGGGGGATGGATGCCTACCACTACCACCACCCCTACTCAGGGGGGCTGGATGCCTGCCACTACCTCCACCCCTACTCATAGGACGGGTAATGCATGACACAACCAGCATACTCCCACATAAGGAATGTCTGAAAATTACATCCCCCAACACCATGACAAGCGTGTGTAGTCTGTGACAAATGCCTACAACACTGAACATGACATTGAACATACAATGTGACCCCCTAGCACATGTGTCACACATAAATGTGTGTGGCCTCCACAATGCAAGCCGACCATGGCCACTGTGGCAATGGGGTTGAACACCCCATCACCACAGCGACCAAAAGGTAGGTGTGGGGTCCATAGCTGATGCACCTTTTGAACAGTGTGGCAATGGGGCCCAAAGCCCCATCACCTCAGTGACCAAAAGGTAGGTGTGGGGTCCAAACAGTGTGGCAATGGGGCCCAAAGCCCCATCACCACAGTGAACAAAAGGGAAGTGTGGGCTCCATAGCTGATGCACCTTTTGAACAGTGTGGCAATGGGGCCCAAAGCCCCATCACCACAGTGACCAAAAGGTAGGTGTGGGGTCCATAGCTGATGCACCTTTTGAACAGTGTGGCAATGGGGCCCAAAGCCCCATCAACACAGTGACCAAAAGGTAGGTGTGGGGTCCATAGCTGATGCACATTTTGAACAGTGTGGCAATGGGGCCCAAAGCACCATCACCCCAGTGATCAAAAGGGAAGTGTAGTCAGGGTAAAAGCTGCCAAAACAAAACTTCATGGATGATTCCTGGTCACACAACAACAAACACATCAGTGGCATAGTAGTGATTGTGTCCCATAGCAACATAGATTGGGTGAGGCAAACAGTGCAGTGCAAATAAAACATACCTTTGGCCATGTGCATACAAACATCACCCATGGGGGCTCACATTGTCAACATTCACAAATAACACAATGACAGAAGTGACCATCATAATGCAGACCCACATATCTGCACCAATGGACACACAAAAGTAGATATCCTGTGGAGACTGTAGATGTCAGGTGAACAAATACCATACCATGGCAGCAATGGGACATACAAACCATGATTATTGTGCTGACTGATGACCTAGGAGTCCCAGGGACAGCAGGGGAAAGCCACCAAACAACATACAGCCAATGGCACACTCAAGATATGCCAATGCAGTGGTGCAAATGCACAAACACAAACAGGCAGACTCACACTGCATATCAAACACAACAGGTGATGGGGGTGTGTGCCAGTGTCCCCAGGCAACCACACAACACATGAGGAGGCCTGAATTCCAAGTACACAGATGTCTATACAGTGCCATACAAAAGTAACTCATGGATCGGATTCCCCTATGTGGGCAAAGAGGCATTGTTAGATGAGAGGGAGCCCAAATTACACATGTCACACAAGCTAGTAGGAACAGAAACTAACACAGCAAGAGACAGACCCACCACAGCACTACCCCCAGGGACCCCACATTGTGGTGACACTAGCCTGCATGATAATCCCACTGTGATGACAAAGGTAGATGTCATTCACACTGTGAACCACAGCCATGTGTCCTGAGCAACAAACTACCATCACACCTACACAAGCACAAATCAAACAGCACGGCCTGCCAGCCATGGCCAATATGGAGGTAGGGGTCTAGCCATGCAACAACTCACATTTGCACACACTCAACACCACACACCTTGATCTCCACCAATGTGCAGCAGTGAAGCTCACATGGACTGGTGACATTGCACATGCACCCATGACAATCCCAGGGGTGGTGGTGGGAACTAAGGTGCAGAAACCCATCACACATGGCCAGTCAACAAGACTCGTGAATGTCTGACACACTGCACACTACGCGGTACATGGGCATGACGTGAAATCCACCACACTCAATGGGATCCTGGCCATAGTCACACACCAATGAAGAAGACAAGGTGACACACAAAGAACACACGTACACAACTTCCAACATTGCAGCTCTGACCCTGAGGAGTGGCAGCAGTCACACACACAACGTGTCACAATCACTGAAAGCTACCACAGACAGTAAATTACATGACATGTGTAACCAACAAGTGCCAAGGGGAATCCTGAATGTGTCCCATCTGCGTTTGCCCACATCCCCAGCCCTGACAACAAAGACAACCTGGGATGACAACCTGATGAACCTTAGTTTGCCATGCACCCACATCCCGGAGTAACCAGGTCCAAGATGCTGGATGAACACAGAACAACTCATCAAGCATCAGAAACAGGAACATCCGTAGGGACTCAGTCTGTGTAGGAAAAGGGAAGGGTACACGCACAGACATGCTTACACAATACAAAACACGGGCCCAGGCAATGTCACGGGATTACACACTGCCATGAGGGCACTCCACTGTTGTGGAAGGTCCGCTGTGCCAAACCTTGTCTGTGCACGACTCAAACATGTCGGCAGAACACTCGGTCAGTGAGTCAACAACTACAACACACTGAAGGCTCTGCTCACATCAGCCTGGGTACGGGAGTGTCACGTCAGTCATCTGCATCTACCCAAAACACGTGTCAAGCAAGGTGCACTGTATACACTGATGAGTCCTTCAACATTGGTGTGCTAAACTGCATGTCCAGTGGAGATGGGCACACAGTCAGGGAAATAGAAACATTGAACAGTGGTAAGCCCACCAGATGTGCATCACTGTAAGACAAAGATGTTAATTTACAAATGCAAAACGTACATCCCTGTGTCATATGCTGAACATCACACCCTCAGACTGCAGCAGAGGATGCCATAGATCCAGACTACAATAGGACACATATCCCATGGACCACATGGAGTCCATCACTGCAACACTTCATTTCCTGATCTGAACACTATTACAACTGCAAATGCATGATGATACTCATCTACATCATGTACATCAAAAGAAAAACCACAAGTAAACAAAAATAGGCTTTATTCAGCAAATGTCAATAAAAAATCAGAAGTCCAAATTAAACTAAGGCCAATGGCCAGTCCAAATACACAGTCCCAACAGGGTGATATGTGACAACTTGTCACCCATTGCTTGCCTGCACTGGTAGGGACAGGGGACATCCCCTTGGAGGGGCATACAAGGGGCAGGCCAGGCACCGCAGGGACAGGATCAGGGGATGCCAGAGTGAGGCAGTGAAGGGGTGGTGGGTGCAGGAGTGTCATCAGCAACTGCAGTGGAGGTGTCTGACTCAGGGGGGGCCAGCACCACTGTAGGGCACAAGTCAGATGGTGTTGGTGCTGCAACCACTGCAGTGGGCTGGTCTGATGGAGTGGACTGGGTCCCCACTGCAGTGCCCGAGTCAGACGGGGTGGTTGTGGCCTCCACTGCAGTGCATGCCTCCAAGGGAGTGGAAGGGGGGGCAGATGAGGTGGTCAGGACAGAGGGGGGGACCCGGTCTCCACACCAGTGGCACAAACAGGCTGAGCATCTGGGTTGGGGGTAGAAGTGGCAGGGGGGAGGGCCTAAGCAGTTTGGGGATGCGGTATCGGTGTGTGGGGGAACCTGGGGCAGGGTGTGGCGGTGGAACCTGTGGAGTGGTGGCCTGGGGGATGGAGGAGAGAGACTGGGTGGTGGAGCTGCGTGGTGGTGGTCGTGGGGTCTTGCCCTTCCTGGTCTGGGGGACTTCCGAATGGGGTCCTCAGTCTGCCTGCGCCTGGGGGAGGGTGTCCGGGGGCGAGGGGCACTCCCTCTGTGTGGGTGGACTTCCTCTTCCCCGGCATGCCGGATCTGCAGGATCGGAGGGGAAGAGGCTGAGGTCACACAGGAAGACCTGCTGTGTAGGGTGGGTTGCAGGTGAGGCAAGGGAAGGGGTCTTGGAGGGAGAGGATTTGGAGGACTGCGGAGTGACTGTGGATGCCTGTGTGTGTGTCTGTTCCACATCCCCTGTGTGTGTGGTATCTGTCCCCTGAGGATGCTTGTGTGCACGTCTTGCCTTTTTTTTGGGTGTGTCTGTCCTGCTCGTGTCTGTGTGCTTGGGTGATTGTGCAGGTGTGCATGTGCTTTGGACAGGTAGGGTGCCAGGAAGTGTGGATGGGGCAGAGGTAGGAGGTGGGAGGGACTGTTGGAGAAGGGACACTGCTGCCGTCAGGGAGGAGTCCATGGACTTATTGCTCCTCTGTAGGGCAGACATACCCATTGAGATGCCCTCCATGAACGACACCAGCTGTGTCAACAGAGTGGTGTGTGCATGGAGGACACTCAGCATTGCTGTCTGCCCTACATTGAGCTGCCGAAGTAGGTACACAAACTCCTCACTCAGGGCAGCAGGAGACACAGGGGCAGGGGGTGCGGTGCCTGGCACGAAGGAGACACGCTCCCGAACACGGGAGCCTCCACGGACCTCTGGAATTGGAGCCAATGGGAGGGCGGTGCTGGTGGTGGTGGTGGCGGGGCCAGACAGACTAGCAGGGGTGTGGTGGCTGCTGACACCCGCCTCCACAAGGGAGTCAACCTCCGAGCTGCTGTGGTCCTCAGCTGAGGTGGATGGTGCTGAGGACTCCTCGGTGTGGCTCCCCTCGCCCTCCGTGCCACTGGGTCCCTCTGACCACTCGTCAGATGCTGACCCAGTCTGGCTCCGCTGCTCCTCCTGGTCCGTGGAGCTGTCCCCTCCTGTGGCCGTGGATGTATCTGCAAACAATTAGGGAAACAGACAAACATCAGTCACCTGCACTGACCGCACACACCACAGTAAGTACAGCACTTACAGAGCCAGCCCTGGCATCCTTAGTTGAACATTGCCAAAACTCCTCACACATATTTGGAGAAGCCAATTGTCAGTCTGATGGTCAACCATGGGACTCACACCCTCCTGCCCTTGCACCCATCTGTCTGTTGCCTGTCTGATGGTAAGACCCCAGTGTGGACACATGCACCACCTACACAGTTGTTGGACATTGCAGGGAACACAGTGAAGTATGTGAACATGCACACATCACATCTCTTGCCACTGAGTCAGTGCAGGTGTCCGGAGAAAGGGATGGCCAGAGTCTAAATAGAAATGCATGTGATGCATACCAGCACCAGACACCATGATGCACCCATGTCCGGATAGTCCATGCCACAATGGGGTGCATGTTGCACATGTCACTCCCCTGCAGGATCACTCTTAGGAAGTTTAATGCCATGACACAGGCATGCGTGCAAAGTCATACATCACTGTCTCCAGTCACATGGCCATGGCAGCCTACCAACAACAGTCTGCACTGTGTCACAATCCTAGGACATGGGGAATGCAAGTTATGTAACTGACAAGTGCACATGTCCATCCCCCACACACCACATCATCTGAACTAGTATTTGTCCACGTCATGCCAATTGGACATATGGGGGACATGAAACACAACTCCCAGAACCTGAGCACCTCACAGTGTGCTGTGAATGAATAACAGCTGCCTGAAAGTCACAGTCGCATACACCTGTGTGCACAGTCAAGTGATAAAACATCTATAAGTCACAGAAGTATCGTCTCTCATGGTCACATCTCAGATGGCATGCTGAACCCTAACCGACAAACATCCCAGTAGACCTGACAACGAAGCCACAGCACAATGACACAGAGGCAGACACCTGAGGGAACATGTCACTGATCACAACATGTCAGATGATCCACGGGAGTGGGAGTACAGAGTCTATTGTATGCCCTGGAGTAGGCATGACTGTCCAGCTCCACCTGTAAGAGGGATGAGTCCTGGACAGTAGGCAGGTGTCTAAGCATGTGTGACACACTTGATATACATACTCCTGAGGCCCAAACATTGTTCCCATCTGCAGCATGGGGGGGGTGCCAAATACCCCAGGGACATGTGGTGAATCAGATCAGCAAGTGGACCACATATCAAAGTTACACCCAGATACATGTCAGGACTTGGGCATTGTGTGAGCAATTGACCCACCCATGAATCCCACAACATAGTCACCGGAATAAATGCTGTCCCCCACCTTGAGCAAAGCAAAATGCAATGACACAGTCCCCAAGTGACACAATTTCCTGACTGTAAGGGCCACACATATGCGTATCAGATGAGGAGTGGGCATGTCACAATAGAGGGACATGGGTCCTGGACCACAAGACTGATGTACTGTGGAAGTTTAACCAGGCCAGAGGAGGGCACATAGCATGTCAGACAAAGTGCACAGTGCTGTCATGGACTCACCCCTCCTTGCTGCTGTCTGGCCTTCAGCTGCCCATCCAGGTCAGGGAAGACCACCGCCAGGATCCTGAGCATGTGGGGGGTCAGGGTCCGGTGTCCGCCCCTCCTGCGAGGAGGCGACAGCTTCAGCTGGACTCTTGCGATCCTCCGGGTCCAGCCTCGAAGGTCCTGCCACCTCTTCTGGCAGTTGTGGATCCGGCGCTTGTAGTCCCCCACGGATCTTACTGCCCGGGCGATGGTCAGCCAGATTTCCTGCTTTTGGTGGGCATCAACCTGTGAGGATGACAAAGTGAAAATGCCATTACTACACATGCAACATATCCGTGCATCACACAGTTGGATATACATGTCTCAATCACTGGGGCACATGATGTACACAGGCAGTGCAACGATGGCTATGAACAGTTTGCCAGCAGTTACTACAAGGTATCATTGCATGGGAAGTAAACCTTGTTGGAATGCACTGTTACTGCACTGTACCTGTTCAGTGCATGTAACTACACACTTTGGGGGTCAGAACTACTCAGTGAGCATGCTAGCCAGTGGTGTGCACACTGTAAGTCCTGCTAGTCAGACAACATGCAAAATTAGTAAGGCAGTGGACAGCACACTCACCTGCTCCCCTGGTGTCCCATACAGCTTGCTGTACTGTGGAAGGAGGCTGTCCAGCAGGGCCTGGTTCTCCTCAAGGCTGAAGGCTGGGGCTCTCTCCACAGTACGTGCCATTGCAGTAGCCAGAGGATGCAGAGACAGCAGCAGTGTTGGTGGCAGATGTCGTCCTGGAGCATGTAGTGCAGGCAAGTGAGCTCTCAGGGGAACAGCCAGCATTATATGTGTGCTGCAGAGGCAGATACTGTCCCATGTGTCCAAAGTGATAGGTCCAAGTCGTCTGCATCTTCTGAATCTGACCAATCCATGGAATAGCAGCACTAATACACGCCCACAGCATCCTTCAAAAATCCAAGTTCATGACACCCATGATTTTGCAACATTGTTGTGGCTGGCCAACTGAATTCACTGCATCAGACTCGTTGAAGCTTCGAATACGCGTCCGTTGCCATGCCAGGCCCCAGCCAACGCGTGCACACCGTTCGATCCATTGCTGTACCACGCGTGTTTCGGGATACAACGCGTACCCGCTCACAACAGATGCAATGGTCCGGCCGGGCACACCGATCGGTCCATTGCTGAACAACGCGTACCCGCTCCCAACAGATGCAATGGGCCGTGCGGGCACACCGATCGGTCCATTGCTGTACAACGCGTACCCGCTCCCAACAGATGCAATGGGCCGTGTGGGCACACCGATCGGTCCATTGCTGTACAACGCGTACCCGCTCACAACAGATGCAATGGGCCGTGCGGGAACACCGATCGGTCCATTGCTGTACAACGCGTACCCGCTCCCAACGGATGCAATGGGCCGTGCGGGCACACCGATCGGTCCATTGCCTTACAACGCGTACCCGCTCCCAACAGATGCAATGGGCCGTGCGGGCACACCGATCGGTCCATTGCTGTACAACGCGTACCCGCTCACAACAGATGCAATGGGCCGGCCGGGCACACCGATCGGTCCATTGCTGTACAACGCGTACCCGCTCCCAACAGATGCAATGGGCCGTGCGGGCACACCGATCGGTCCATTGCTGTACAATGCGTACCCGCTCACAACAGATGCAATGGGCTGGCCGGGCACACCGATCGGTCCATTGCTGTACAATGCGTATTTCGGGATACAACGCGTACCCGCTCACAACAGATGCAATGGGCCGGCCGGGCACACCGAACGGTCCATTGCTGTACAACGCGTACCTGTACAGGTCAGTCGCATATGTCACCATGCTTGTCACTGGTGAACGTATGCCAGCCAAATATACCTGCCAGAGACCCAGGGGCACACCTACAACACCACACCCAGTCCACACTGTTTCCTAAGGCATGTAAGGCTTCATTACCTTTTCTGTGTATGGGGGTTAACATGTGGTTTCTGTGGTGGCACTTGTGGGCAAACAAACAATAAGAGGAGTATAACCTGGAGACACAGTGAAGTCTCCAAAGTATTGGGATAAAGGGCACAAGAGAGGAAATATCCTTTCTTAAGAAGACCCCTCACTCACCAACCTAGTTGGTGACATGCTTCATCATCGGGGTCCCACCCGAATGGCCGAATGCCATCCGGGTGTGCTTCGACACCTGATTACAGTGGAGCAGGTTTATTTTCTGTGTAGGTGAATGAAATAGTGATTTAAAAATTGGCCAAATATTACTCAAAATTAGTATTTTTAATAATAGAGCACCTGGACAATATTAAAAAGAATTATAAGACACCCTTTTGGTTAAATTGACCAACTGGTATCTTTAGGTAAAAAGTGCAAAAAGTGCGAAAAGAAGGTCTACATGTTTCAACCTAATGTCGATATTACTAGGTTTTCGTCAGGACCAAGAGTACGTGACCCGGGTGGTCTACACACGCCAAGGTGTATCCTGCCCTTGATCACTACTACCTAACTCTGTACTCACAGTTAGGAGACCTTTCATCCTAGTAGTTGAAAGGAAAGAATCTGAAAGAACAAAAATGTACAATCACAGACAAACAACACATAAAAATATAGCGAAGATTCTCCAAAGTTAAGTGCTCAAAAATATCCCAAATGCGAGTAATGAAAAAAGCGTTAAAAAGTACACATTTAGTGAACATCTGTCGCCAAAATTCAGAGACAGTATATGGCAATGTGCACATGCATTTCAGTGAAAAATTAAAGAAAAAGTATCAGCCATTCACGACATTCGATCCAGTTGTTTCTATTTACACTCTGGCTGGCAGTACTTATCACGAAATGCAAACAAAAATAAAAATAATAATAATGATAATAAAACAAACTTGAATAAACACGGACAACAAACTAGAAAGAATGGGACTATCACGCTACTTGTGATTATTATTTAAGGAGTGAGTGTCTACGCTCGCATTACATAGATAAGGACATACTTAGTGTAATTTTGATATTTAATAAAATCGAGCGTATCATGATAAATTACAGCAATGTCAAGAGCTTACTATGTAACGCATGATTGCGTGCCTCATGGGAAAGGGGGTCATGGTGCTGGCTCAGTCGCGTGATCTGGAAAAATGAGCGTTATGAGGTAAATGACCAGAAAAGAGGAAAGTAAGCGGAGCCCACCCGCGTTGAGAATGGAGTACTTACAGCGAGTCACCAGTCACCGGCTGCTGTGCCTATACTAAAGACCTGCCACCGCTCCCCCAGGATTCTCAAAACAGAACGTCCTCGTTAGTTAAATGCTGGGCGCTTCCGGGTTCAGGCGTGGTGACGTGGTCACATGACCAACGTCAGTACGTAACGGGGGCGTGTTCCTAAAAACCCTCGATAGTAAGTAGGGGCTGAACAACGCGTACCCGCTCCCAACAGATG
Organism: Calotriton arnoldi; assembly: GCA_963921515.1. Lineage (NCBI taxonomy): Eukaryota > Metazoa > Chordata > Amphibia > Caudata > Salamandridae > Calotriton > Calotriton arnoldi. Next base: position 249,443 of record CAWUFW010016641.1, on the reverse strand, counting down.
CAATGGGCCGTGCGGGCACACCGATCGGTCCATTGCTGTACAACGCGTACCCGCTCCCAACAGATGCAATGGGCCGTGCGGGCACACCGATCGGTCCATTGCTGTACAATGCGTACCCGCTCACAACAGATGCAATGGGCTGGCCGGGCACACCGATCGGTCCATTGCCTTACAACGCGTACCCGCTCCCAACAGATGCAATGGGCCGTGCGGGCACACCGATCGGTCCATTGCTGTACAACGCGTACCCGCTCACAACAGATGCAATGGGCCGGCCGGGCACACCGATCGGTCCATTGCTGTACAACGCGTACCCGCTCCCAACAGATGCAATGGGCCGTGCGGGCACACCGATCGGTCCATTGCTGTACAATGCGTACTCCGCTCACAACAGATGCAATGGGCTGGCCGGGCACACCGATCGGTCCATTGCTGTACAATGCGTATTTCGGGATACAACGCGTACCCGCTCACAACAGATGCAATGGGCCGGCCGGGCACACCGAACGGTCCATTGCTGTACAACGCGTACCTGTACAGGTCAGTCGCATATGTCACCATGCTTGTCACTGGTGAACGTATGCCAGCCAAATATACCTGCCAGAGACCCAGGGGCACACCTACAACACCACACCCAGTCCACACTGTTTCCTAAGGCATGTAAGGCTTCATTACCTTTTCTGTGTATGGGGGTTAACATGTGGTTTCTGTGGTGGCACTTGTGGGCAGCCACACCCAGACTGTGCATGTGTTCATGGGGACAGGGTCCTTTGTGTGTTGTGCACATGACCACTGTGATGTGCAACAGTTCATTTCGGAGCATGTGGCATGGTCACATTTCCAGGTTGTGTATGTGTGTGACATGTCACATACCCCCAGGGTCCCATGGGGGAAGGCATGTACATCACAGGGTGACCCATTGCCACAATAGTGATGTCCCTCCACAGTCTGTGTGCATGTTGTGTTTCCGATGTCTCTGATTCCATGTGCACGATGGGAGACAGTCTCCACATCAACGTTGTTTGTGCATGGACTTTGATGTTGTGCGTCACTGGCGTCCATGTCTGTCCTGCGGAGGCGACAGGGGCCACTACCTGTGGGAGTCATGTTTGTTTTTCTGACGTGTACATTATACGCCATGTCATGCCAGTGTCCATGTGGCAAGACAGGGTCACTGGGAATCTACCTGTCAATGAGCTGTGATGCCTGTGGCGCATCTGTCCAGACATGTCACTGTGGTGTGTGTGTGGAACGTGACAGCAGCAAATGGGTACTGTGACACAGCCTAATGGTTTCCCATAGCACAATCTGGACCCTGTTGTCCACACATGTTGTACTGAGAAGTTAGATGATGGCCATGTAGGTGCGAGTTATGTCCGAACAGAACGGCACACACATCAAGTACTTGTGTCTCGTAATGATGTATCATGTGAAATTGAGTATGGTGAATGGCACATATGTGGGGTGACTGACAATTTTTCTTTCTTCAACCTATGCACTGCAGGGCTCCAGCTGTCCATAGACCATTCCCTGACCTGGCAACGATGGTGGAACATGACAGCATCCGACGGTACCGCTTCACCAGGCAGCTGATTGAGGATTTGGCAGTGCGCTTGGCACCACATTTGCAACCTGGCCGGCCGTACCCTACGGCGCTGACCCCCAAGGTGAAGGTAATGGCAGCCCTACACTTCTTTGCCACCGGTACCTTTCAACACACTGTGGCGACTGCCGGTGGGATGTCACAGACTATGTTCAGCCGTGTGCTACACGATGTTTTGGAGGCAATGTTGAGATGCCTGAACCAGTACATCTATTTCCCTACACGTCAACAACTCACTGACGTCAAGAGTGACTTCTATGCCCTGGGAGGATGCCACATGTCATTGGCTCCATTGATGGGACACATGTGGCTTTGGTACCACCACAGGCACATGAGCAGGCATACCGGAACCGGAAACATTACCATTCAATCAATGCTCTGGTGGTATGTCTTGCAGATATGAGCATCACACATGTGTGTGCCCGTTTCCCTGGTTCAGCACACGATGCCTACGTGATGAGGAGTAGTCGCATCCCGAGGATGATGGCACAGATGCAGAAACAGCGTGCCTGGCTTGTCGGTGTGTACTGACTTTGTACCATTGTGTGTGTTCTGCTCTGTAGTATACCGCCCACTTTTCCAAATCAGCTAATGTGCACTTGTCTGTCCGTAGGTGACTCCGGATACCCCAACATGCAGTGGTTGCTGACACCCCTCAGGAACCCTGTGACACCAGCCCAGATGCGCTACAATGAGGCACATGGTCGGACCAGGAGAGTCATTGAGCGGACCTTTGGTCTCCTGAAGAGCCGCTTCCGCTGCCTAGACAAGACAGGAGGGGCCCTCCCATATGCCCCAGCAAAGGTGTGCAAGATTGTCATCGTCTGCTGCATGCTACACAACCTGGCAGTGCGGAAGGAGTTGCCTCTCATCCTGGATGACGATGACCAACGTCCGCCACCTGTGGAGGATCCTGGCCTGGACCACGATGCCAGTGATGATGATGATGATGGTGATGTCCGCACACAGCTCATCACCAACTTCTTCAGCTGAATGTGAGTATCCAGGGAGATGTAATGTGAATGATGTGAGTTTGCATGATATGTGTGGGTGGTGCTCTGGTGCTGTTTGAGTGTGGCCATGTGCTACTTGACTGGATGCGTGCAGCAATGTGTCCTTACAGGTAGTCTGTACTCCCCAACAGTTTTGACATGCTAACTTGGTTTTGTGTAGTTGTCTTGTGACATGTATTGGGCATGAGTATTGCAGTTCTGTCCTGTTCTTCAGTGGTTTTAACTGTGTGTCATGTCTGTCCTTTTCAGGGTGCTTACTGAGTACTTTGGTCAACTTGGATCCCCCGATACCATGATTCAGCTTTCAGGGTGGCAGCAGTAGTTTCCCTATAGGTGATGTGCCACACACCCCTGGACTTCATATCTTCTGCACTTGTTGACTGTGTGGCCACTGCCACGTGGGTAAACCTTGCATTTGTAGTGGAAACAACATGTTGCAAATGTGTAATAAACATGTGCTTCACTTTGGGATGTGCCTTGTCTGTGGTCACACATCTGACTGACATTTGCTTACTGCACCTGTGGGCTAGTTGACACAGACTCTGAATAGGTGTGGTGTCTGTGCATTCCACAGTATTTCCTGGCAACATCACTGTAGGCGATGAGTCCGATGGCCCTGGTGTCTCTGTGTTGTGTAGCCCTAGTGGTGTGTCTCCCTCATATGTGTCACGTCACCATGACTCACATGACGGTGTTGTACTTGCTGTAGCAGTTAGCATACACAGTGTAATTTAGCAGATCATCATCACCATAACAGTATCCACATTTGAATAACAACAGAGGCAAGTATGGTGTACTAGTGATTTTATTTACAGAAATGTGTGTGTGTATAGTGCACAGGATGGTGGGTGCCGTACATTGGGATTGTGATCCAAAGTTCCCAGATGAGTTGGAAGTCTTGGTAGCAGAAATGTCCTGAGTGAAGTCCACAGTCATATGATACATTAGTCCAACTTGAACTCCCCATGTCATGTGGGAGAGTTGTGTTGCATTCGACAGGGTGAAAAGTTTGCACACAAAGGAGAATTTCCGGAACAGGTGTTGGCTTCCTGGGGGATGTACGTGGCCATCAACCTCTCAGTTTTCCTTCCTCGGACGACCCCTCTTCTTTGGGGGGGACCCTCACGTGCAGGCTGCTGCGGTGCAGGGGAGTCTCCGCCAGAGTCCTCCTCCCTCCCTGTGGCGGTGTCAGTTGTTGCAGCACCAGATGTTGTGGGCACACAGGGAGGTGTGGCCATGTTGGTGCTAATCTGGCGGAGGCATGTCAATATGTCCCTATGCACCGCTGTGAGTTCTTGCAATGTGTCCCACTTGGACTCCATGCGAGACATGTGTGTCTCCACATGGGACATGTGGGAGTCCAAGCGGGCATGATGGGCAGCCTGCTGCTGTTGTATGTCCTTGAGGATCCCCACTACCTGTCTGACCTCTCCGGTGCTATTCTGGTACGCATCAGCGATGCGTGCCAGTTGTGGGTCATCATGCAGTCCAGACCCCTCTGCAAGCAGCGACCTATGTCTACCACCCCTCCCACCACCCCTGGCGACACGTGCAGGACCTGCGGTGGCACGCACAGGTGACCCGAGGCCCCCTTGGGGGTTGTTAGTGGTGTTGTTGTCCGTTGCTCCACGGCGGTGGGCCTGGGGCCCTGTGCTGTTGTCATCGGTGGTCCTTGGTCTGTCCGTGTCGGCGGGGGTGGTCTGTGTGTTGGCAGTTGTTGGAGGGGTGAGTGCAGGGGATGCAGATGTTGGTCCTGCTGGTGCTGCATGATGACTCACACCGGAGGTGCCAGGTAGGTCTTCGCCATCCGAGGAGGGCAGAGGCTGTTCCACACCAGTGAGCTCAGTGTCCCCCGGAGCCTGGGACAGAGACTCCTCCTCGCCTGCTGCTGTGTCCCCATCATCATCACCTGTATTTGGAAGAGACACACATTGTATGTTATGTTTCTACAGGCATCAATGGTTCACACACCTGACAGTTGTGACTGTACCTCTGGATACGGGCATGTACATTGCATTGTCCTAAGTTGTAACAGTAAGAGGTTGATATTGGTGTAGCACATTGTCCTGCATACCTGGGGCATTTCAATGTGAATGTTGAGGTGTGTGCATGGCCAGCATTGGTTGTATTTGGTGGACGTCCGGCCATCCTTCTCCACCTAGCCCAGTTATCCCACCATGAAGCATGCCACCCTTGCAGTGGGTTCAGGTTGACTCTCAGGATGTCATTCAGTGGTGTCTTGCTGTTCGTTGTTGCACAGTTCCCAGCAGGGCCTTGTGCACCCCACAGCAGTACCCAGTGTCAGCCATCTTGTCAGTCCTTATCCACTCCCTGTGATGTGAGCATGGTTCAGAGTGGTGTTGATGGGCCAATTGTGAGGGTGAGCAATATCTGTGACTACAACTCCCATCATGCTATTGCCTACACCCCCCTTCCCAGCATGCCCGAACTTCCTTCCTTTTGACTCTGCTTCCCTGTGGGGTAGTGTGCCTGTGCTGACAGGAAGGCTGACAGTGTTGTCCTTGCGTTTGTTTGGCTACAAGTCCCAAGAGTGTCCCTGTGCTTCACACAGCATTACCCAGGGTGGTGGTTCTTTGTGGGATCTTCATTTGGTGTGTGAGGCATTGCATTCTCCCAGGTGGGTTATGTGGAGTTTGTGTTGAGGGGGTGTGTGAGGAGAGCTGCTTGTAACTATGGTCAGTGCTGTCAGTCCTCCTTCCCACCCAGCCAGATATCCCACCATGCAACGTGCTTGCATTGCAGGGAGTGCTAGTTGGCTTTCAGGATGTCAGGCAGTGGTGTTCTGCTGTTTGTTGGTGCACAGTTCCCAGCTGGGCCTTGTGCTCCCCATAGCAGTAGTCAGCCATCTTGTCAGTCCTTATCAACTCCCTGTGATGTGAGCATGGTTCAGAGTGGTGTTGATGGGCCAATTGTGTGGGTGAGCAATATCTGTGACTACAACTCCCATCATGCTATTGCCTACACCCCCCTTCCCAGCATGCCCGTACTTCCTTCCTTTTGACTCTGCTTCCCTGTGGGGTAGTGTGCCTGTGCTGACAGGAAGGCTGATAGTGTTGTCCTTGCGTTTGTTTGGCTACAAGTCCCAAGAGTGTCCCTGTGCTTCACACAGCATTACCCAGGGTGGTGGTTCTTTGTGGGATCTTCATTTGGTGTGTGAGGCATTGCATTCTCCCAGGTGGGTTATGTGGAGTTTGTGTTGAGGGGGTGTGTGAGGAGAGCTGCTTGTAACTATGGTCAGTGCTGTCAGTCCTCCTTCCCACCCAGCCAGATATCCCACCATGCAACGTGCTTGCATTGCAGGGAGTGCAAGTTGGCTTTCAGGATGTCAGGCAGTGGTGTTCTGCTGTTTGTTGGTGCACAGTTCCCAGCAGGGCCTTGTGCTCCCCACAGCAGTACCCAGTGTCAGCCATCTTGTCAGTCCTTATCCACTCCCTGTGATGTGAGCATGGTTCAGAGTGGTGTTGATGGGCCAATTGTGTGGGTGAGCATTATCTGTGACTACAACTCCCATCATGCTATTGCGTACACCCCCTTCCCAGCATGCCCATACTTCCTTCCTTTTGAGTGGACTTCACTGTGTGTGAGTGTGACAGCAATGGCAAGATGGCTGACAGTGTGGTCCTGTTGTTTGTTGGTGCCCAGTTCCCAGCAGGGCCTTGTGCTCCCCACAGCAGTACCCAGTGTCAGCCATATTGTCAGTCCTTTTCCACTCCCTGTGTTGTGAGCATGGTTCAGAGTGGTGTTGATGGTCCAAATGTGAGGCTGCCCATTATCTGTTACTACGAGTCCCATCATGCTCTTGGCTACACTGACTTCACCAGCATACACAGGATTCCTTCCTTTCTGTGAGCTTCCCTGTGAGGTGGTGTTCTAGTGGTGGCTAAATATCTGACAGTGTTTGTTGGTTAGATTTGTGCCACTGCCTAGCTCTATTTGGTATTGGGTTTGTACATGTCATGACACAGTTACATATCACTATGACATGGCATGTATTGTGTTTATCTGACTAACATACACTTCTTGGGATGATTATCTTTTGGTTGCTGTTGATTTGCTAGGGGTGCATGGTTTGACTATCCCCTTGACAGTGATGTGTGTGTATTGGCACACAATATTGTGTATATTAGTTGTGTACTCACCAGGCTCTGGGATGTTTGTTAGTCCATATACGCTCACTGGTGGTAGGATGGCCCGCACCTTCTCCTCCCAGGGCCTGAGGTATACTGGTTTGGCAGGAGGGCCACTGCCGGTGTGCTGGCTCAGGAGGTAATCCTTCTTCAGTAGGTCCCTGACCCTCCTGCGCACATCATACCACGTGTTCTGGATGTCTTCCTTTGTGCGCAAACATGGTGATTGTGCGTTCACCCTGTTGACGATCCTCGCCCACATCTTGGTTTTCTGCGCCATGGGGGTCTGTTGGACCAATGTGCCAAAAAACTGTGGCTCTACCCTCAGGATCTCGTCTACCATGACTTCCAATTCACTATCTAGGAACTTTGGATTCTTCTTTAGGGGCATGGTGATGGGTGGTGGTGGTGATTGATGTGTGTGTGTGTGCAAGAGAGGGTGTGTGAGTGTAGGTTTTGCTGTGTGTGTGTGAGGGTGCTATTTGTTGAGGTGCTAATGGTGTGTGGCTTTTGTGTTGGATGAGCTGTGTGTGTGTCTGTGTTTGCTGTCTGATGGTGTTCTGTGCTGGCAGGTCAGTGGAATTTGCAAAGGATCATGGTAGGGATTTGTGGCCTTTATGTAGGTGGAGTTGGGGGTGTGTCCTTGTTCCATTTTTTTCACCCCCTGTATTTATTGGCTTTGTCATTGCTTGTTTGGCCCTCTTTTTTTGTATTTTTTCATTTGTGATTATTGTGCATGTAGGAGTCGTTCTTCTGACCGAGTAGGACGTTGCAGTTGTCTCGTGCGCGCCTCTCCGAGTCGTTCCTGCTGTGTTTCAGCTCAGTTTCATATGCGGCGTACGCGTCGGTCGCGGAGTATTGTGTTTGTTCGGCTGGGTTTTGTATGCGTGTCGGTCGTACGGCTTGGGCTACGTGCAAATCGGTCTGATTTTGCACCCATTGCATCGTACTGCGCGGGTCAGAGTTCGCGGGTACGTTTCGTTCGGGTTGATTCCTGGTGCGTGTCGGTCGGTTCGATTCGCGTGGTTTCCCGGCCGGATAGCTTGTTTCCGTCCGGGTCGGTCGTTCGCCTTGAGTTCCGTACGAGTCGGTCGTGATTCACATGCATTTCATCGTACTTCCCAGGTCGGGCAACGCCGGTACGTGTCGGTCGGACTATATTCCCGTACCGAGTCGGTCGGGTGGTTTTCCGGCCCGAATCGGAATCGGCCCCTTAGAGTCTGTGCTGCCAAGATTGGTCCAGGCTATTCTTCGGCGACCATCCTTATTTCCCTTCGCACTTTTTTTCCTACTCGCTGTGAGCTACTGCTGGCAGTGACTCCTGTCACCTACTACTTTGTAGGTGTCTATTTTCTTTAATAGTTATGGCTACTGCTGTGACTATTTGCTTAGCTTAATTTTGAACAGTTGTTACCACAACTGTTTGCTGATGCTGTTTAAGAGAAGAGCTCGGATGAGTTTCTGGAACTACTCCTCCTGAGGAGTTCAACTTCAATCTGATTTTATTTCAATGCTCCTTTAAATCTTGCTCTTTTCAAAAAGGACTCTTTATGGGTTTAGGTAGGCTAGGATCTGCTACAGTAGAATAGGGACTTAGGACTTAAAATCCTTAATGGAACACGCTGAAATTTTCGTGATTGACTCTAACCATGATTTTCTTGAAATTTCTGTAAACACATTTAGCTAATCTACTAATTTGAATAATGAGACTAAAACAATATACTAAACTCTTATTGATAAGTAAATGTTTTCGAACTAATACAAAACTCTCACCATTCACTGAACTAAATGACTAAATTGATTATTTTTATTGAGATGTTTTCGATTGATGATCCATTCTAAAATGGTGGTAAGGATCCATTGCAGAGAAGAAGATTTAGGGGCGGAACTGGAGACCCCTTTTGTATGTTAAGGGTTGAACTAATTAAATTAAAGAAAACTGTTTCTGCATCAGCATGGTCAATCACAGGAAAGGCATACCTACCAAAGATCATGTCAATGTTGGTGATTTTGTTTGTATCAAATTACCAAATGTGATAGGGAAAATGTTGCCTAAGTGATCCAATACTATAGACGTCATAGAAGTGTTTGGGGAAGCTGTTTGTGTTAAAGGTGAGAAAATTCTGAATTAGTGCATAATTTACATAAGGAAAAACATGATGACTGGACTGATGAGAAAGTTAATATGGATTTTGGGTGCTTGGTACAAAACAGTCGGATTTCACAAAAAGTGGGTGGGATGATAATGTTTTCTGGAAGTATAATTGGCTGTTCCTTCCTTTCAAAAACCTGGTAGTAGTGATGATTCGTTAGTGATTTTCAGAAATCAGGTTAAAGAGATGAATGATATCCAATTCATGATAAATGGGAACAATTGTGTTTGTGGAGGTACAAGACACAGTAATCCCCTTTAGGCACTTTCCCAACAATTTGTAAGACTTTATGAGATTTTGAGTGTTGCACTGTCAATGTATTGTTGTGTCACTACACTTTTATTATTCTTAGTTTGCCTCTTAGTATTGTCAGTTATCATTTTGTTGTGTATTTCACTTTAAAGTTACTTATATTATCTCATGCAGCAGCCCGTGTATTGTATTTGTTTAATTTGTATGTTCTGTTCTCCGAATGTTTTTCCTTAGCAACTGGCATTCACGCCATGCTGTGCTGAGCAGAAGCGTTGGAGATGCCGAGCTCCTATGGTGTTTCAACTACCTGAATAAATCTTGGATTTCACTACAAATTGGTGTACTCATCACTCAACAATTTTGGCGACGAGTTGCTGTTGAGACACCATTGAAGAACCCACTTTCAGGAATTGCTTTTTACTTTTTCGAGGATTACCCTTTTGCTTTATGTGCGTTGTGTTGTATTCCGCTTTAGGGGTCCGTATATAGGTTTTCCTGAATCATGTCCTTATATAGGCACAATTCGCCTTGCCCTTATATAGGCATAGAATCCCTGTCCTTATTTAGGCATTAGCCGTGCACTCCAAATACAGGCATGGTCACCGACATCCGTCCACCCTAACGTCACAACGAGTTCTTAGAAACCAGACCCTTAAGCTTCAGGAGTTCCCCCAGCACAGGACTACTGATTTCTCCACGAACTCATCTATTATGTATGAACCGTTATACCTTAAGGGTTCATTCCTGACATCTTCCTCTGTCCGACTTCACGTCAATGCTAACATTCCTCGACACCTACCAGGTATAAATATACCTTCCCTTGCCCAAGCAAGTTAGAGGAGACCTCGACTTCAGAGGAGCCCGTATCCCGGCCTGACGCACTGAGAAGACGCTGTCATTCCTGCACGCAGACGAATCCAGCTTCCAGTGTTCTGACTCCCTTTGCGGGGTGTTAGAGTTGCAGATCCGGCAGGAGATTCCCACCTCTCTCATTCTCAAGGTATGGAGCTGACTAGATCCTAGAGGGACTCTTGGCATACTAGACTTAACATACTCTTAGTCTACCATACTAGAGAATACTCCACCTACTTCCACCTTTCCCTACACCTAGACTAGGTTAGGTACATTGGGGTAGAACTAGCTTAGAGACGCATCGTATGAGTACTCGCATTTTTTAGCTCATGTTATTTATGTACGTGAATATATGCTAAAAGATAATGCTAGCGCAGTATTATTTATTTCTACTGCTTACGCTGTACATTATTTATCTTGCATACTGTCTTGTGATCATAACAGCACATATCTCTTACACGAGAAAGAAGACTGTTCAATAAAACCCTTTTTATTGAAATGCCCGTCTTTCCTTTCTGTGTAACTCTGTAGAAACTAAGCATGCACGATTGAATGAGTGAAACTGTTATCAAACTAGTCATGTTTTTCGGTTGCCAGAAACTACTCCCTTCTTGTTCTCAAGGAGTTTCTAGTGGCCTCTGAGCTAGCTGGCACAGGTAATTAAGTTTAATATAATCAATAGGGACATACCAACCTTAGTCCTATGTCAAACCTATAGGTTATATTATTCCAATGCGCAGAGCCTATTAGGGAAATAGGAACTACACTACATGGCGCCCAACGTTTTGGTAAGGCAGTAATTTAACACTAGATACTGAGTAACTGATTCGTGCTTTTCTCAGAGACCCCTACTCACATACTCCATAAGACGTCCGGAGTGGGTAGGGTTAAATATCCGCCATAACTAAATAGGGAAGCACCCTATATATTAGTTGTTTGGTTTGTTCAACGTTGAAGGATACAGTGTTCCAAAATATTGTGCACCTTATCTTTTGTTTCCTTGAAACTTGTTCTACATTTTTCAAAAAACAAAATGCCTGACTCCGACAACGGTGAAGTTGCGGGTCACCCAGCTTTAACAGCTTATAACATCACAGGTTTTATTGAAACCGAGGAGGGTGTCATAGACATCAATCCAAACTTAAGAAGAGCCATCACTCTAAAACTTATAAAACATTGCCTACCACCAAGAGGCGGTAGAGCGGTTTTCGTGATAGAGGCACACAAATCCTTTCAGACAGAGGTATTCTATTCATGGATCATATTTCCTGAATCAAATTCAGTAACAAGACTGTTTCACTTCTACAAAGAAGATGATCCACCAGAGGAATATATTCCTTTCGAGGATATTGAAATTCCACTAACATACCAGGAGCATCAGCTCTGGTTTAAAGGCGCCCTAAAACATCACAGAAACATTACCAGGCTGGGTCCACTAGGTAGACCAGGAGCAACATGGCCAATTCTAGCCGGCTACACTCCTCATCCTGAACTCGATATAATGTCAGATGAGGAACTACTTACTCAACTACAAGAGTTAATAAAAATCTACAGACAATTAGTCCAATATGTCATGCGGACTTTCACAGTCCAACCACCATTGACACTTCCAAATCAAACTCCTCAACAGGGGAATACACTAAGAATTACACCACAGACTCTATACGGAGTCATGGGAAAAATGCCCACAAAACGTGAGCAAATTCCATTCTGGATAGCTCAAAAAATTACTCAAATCGAAGCAGTATTTCCAAATACTAGCCCATATGAGAAACACAGAATCCTAACCATCTGTTTACCGATGGGGATCACACCACAACTGGAAGACTGTACCACTTGGGGCTCAGTCTTTGCTGCCATCTATACTAAAACACATGGTATTCCATCAATTGCAGTAATACCTGATGTCCTGAAACAAATTCAAAACGAATACGGGGCAGAGCCTGCTCTGAAATTAGGTATGAAATTACTGAAAAATTTCGACCAGGTCTCAACAATAATATTATCTAATATTAAAGGGGAGGCAGCAGCAGTGGCGATCCGCCAATGATTAAGGGAATTCGATGTTACAGAACATCAAACTGAGCTACCCAGAATAATAGAACAATCATATGCAGAATTAGGCAGAGATAGTTTGGGTGGAAGACCAGTGAAGCCAAAACTATCTGAAAGTCCTGAGAAGGACTCTATTAAACAAACTCCTACATCTTCTAAAAAGAAGTGGGAAACTAATAAACAAAATTCAAACGAGAAACGTTCTCAATCCCGAGGTAGGTCTCCTCAAAAGGAGCCCTCTGAAAGGAGGTATAACCTCAGGAATAGGGATAATTTAAAAAAGCCTGACAGGTATCAAGACACTGATACATGTTCCTCTCGTACCTTTCAGATCTCATCACAGACATCGGAAAGAAGAGGACGGTCAGAACATGGAGAAGAACGCGTGAAATCGAAAGACGACAAACACGTTCTGAAAAATAAATCAAAACCTCAATTCTCAAAGAAGAAGGTAGCAGGTCTGAAGGTCAGACATGCCGAGGATACTGAGAACACAACTCAAGAACGGAGAATGGGCTCAGACAATGCTGGACAGTGCAGCAGAAGTCACAATAGCTCGCCAGAACCTGAAGGAACTTCTGGAGATAGTGGACTTGAATGAGTACATCACAGTTGAGACTGTAGACACCAGGGTTAGTACTCCACAAAAGTTATATGAAATGACACTCCGGATGGAGGGAGACATACCTAAACAGGTGAAAGCACTTTTTGGGGAAAAACTTTCAAAGGGCTATGACATACTTCTAGCAGAAAAAGACTGGCCACCACAATTTGTCAGGGAGTGCCCACATGGCGAGGACATTATTATGCCTGCCTTCTCTAACCATATTCCAATTCACCTAAAATATACTTATGCCAGGAAATGGGCAGTTGCCCAGGCCCCAGCATTATACAAAAATCATGTAGGATGGGATTCACCTCACCATAAAATACATCTGAAAAATGAACCTACTGCACAAAGGCAGTACCCAATAAAGCAAGAAGCTAAAAAACAGGTCAGGGAGATATAAGATCAACTTGAATACCAAGGGGTGATTGAAACATGCACCTCTTCAATGAACAATCCTTTGTTTCCTGTCTCCAAACCAGACAATACCTATCGTCTAGTTTTGGATTACAGACACTTAAACACTTGTTCAAAATGCACATAGTACAGCATTAATGAATAACATTGTGCGTAAAAAATATAAAACCACATTAGACATCTCAAATGGTTTCTTTTGTCAAAACATAGCACCTGAAAGCAGGTACTTAACAGCTTTCTCAATAATGGGGACCCAGGGTCAAGTTTGTCGACTCCCACAAGGGTTCAAGAACAGCCCGGGGTTATTCTCAGCGAGAGTAACGGAGTTACTACAAATTTATGATAATGAGGCATTGTCATATGTCAATGACATTTATCTGACAGACGATGACCTGGACAAACACTTGAACAGGGTGAGCACCATTATACCGGGCTTCACCTCTGAGGGCTACAAATTCAACTTTAAAAAGTCCAGAATTGCCCATCTCAATGTCCTGTTTCTAGGATATGAGCTTTCAAGTGAAGGCAAGAGCTTGGCAGCCAACTTTTTAGAAAGGTGTGCGCTGCTCCAACCTCCTAAAATGCTGAAAAATTTACAATCCATCCTGGGTTTCCTCAATTTTGGAAGAACTTACATTCTAAATTACGCGGAAAGGGTTAAACCTCTCTATGCATTAATGAAACCTGATTTTTCAATCAAAAACTGGACACAGGAATCTTGCGTTCACTCCAGGCTAACATGTTAGCAACAAATCACTTACAAATACGCGTAAGTCAACGCAATTTAGTGATCCGAATAATTTCGGGTCAATGCGGATTCACCTACTTAACATTTAATGAGGGTGAAAAAGTACCAATTGCATACAAATCACATTTGTATACACAAGCAGAAATGCGCTTCACTTCAACAGAAAAAATTCTGACAGCAGTTCAAACCGCTGTAGCAAAAGAAAGAGCTCTAGCCCAAGGGAAACGCATTATTGTTGTAACCCCAGTACCGGCTCTAGAGGCGGTAACTAAAGCGAGCATTCCAAATGCTAAAGAATTACATCCTAGATGGATACAATGGGTTAATTCTCTTGCTGCAACAGATGTTGAATATGTTTTTGATCCCGATTTAAAAACACAAGCGTTCCTGCAATATGAACATGAATGTCCTCTGCCTACTGAGATTCTGCCTCTCGATCTGTATGAATTTATAATTTACACTGACGGATCCGCACAACCCGCAACAGGGACTATGCAAGCTTACAGTGCAGCGTGCGCAATCGTTAAAGGTCGCATACGCGATGGCAACTTCAGACCTATGGTCACAAAAACCCAATCTCTAGGAGATTGCACAGCTCAGCGAGCTGAACTACAAGCATTCAAACTGGCACTTGAAAGTACAGATCGCGAATTCCCCACACTAATAGAGTGCGATTCTTTCTACTGTGTGCAGTCGTATAATGAATATATACAAACTTGGCTTGAAAATGGGTTCAAAGATACAAAAGGTGGCACAATAAAGCATAAAACGCTTTGGGAACAAGTAGTTCAGTTAAAAAGCGAACTACCAAAGGCTCACGTGATCCATACACTGAGTCATCAACGTGATGGCGTTCACGTTGCAGGGAATTCATTGGCTGACAAAGCCGCAAAGGGGGCTGTTCAGACGGCTTCCGTAGCTGCGATCACTCATTCTAAAACAAAAATAGACAGTGAGATAATGTTTGCTGTCAATGCTACGAGCAAAGGCAGTGGTGCAGCGTTACCAAAAAAGTTTCCACTCAAGTACTCTTATGTAATTGATGCGAACAACGTTCCTTTTGCTCGAATCCCTGGAGTGGGGGATAGGGTAATTCCAAACATGGAACGTAGAGCAGCTTTGATTTATGAAACAAACCTGGGGGAGAGTCTGTCACATCAAGGGATCTCTAAAACAATATTGACATTAAAAGAGATGTACTGGTGGCCTGGAATGAATACAGAAATACACATATTCATCAATAACTGCATAGACTGTAAATTACAGCGAGAAAGCCACCAGACACCATGCTACGAATGTAGCTGCCCAGTACAGACACCATTGTTAGACAGCATTAGACTATCTATGCACAGGCGTCCTCGTGGACAACTGCGATCCCACAAATACTAAGTCAAGGTTCCTATGGATATGGCCTCAGCGCTCGGCTGACGCTCGAACTGTTATAAAAGATTTGCGAGTCTTTATCGGCACATACGCAATAGGCTCGCTACATTCTGACCAGGGCCCTGCGTTTAGCTCTCGGGCTTACAAAGACGCCATGGCCAGTCTGGGCGTTGCATTGCGGTACTCCTCTCCATTTCATCCTGAGGGAAATTCTGTTGTGGAAAGGAAAAACCGGGACATAAAGCAGTCTATAACAGCTAGGGTATTAGGTTCGGGTGATGGGTGGGTCAAACATCTTTATGGGGTCCAACGCTCATTAAACAACTTGCCAAGAAGTTCTCTAGGGGGGGTCACTCCGTATGAGGTCCTATTTGGGACAAGAATGTGGGTGCCCGATCTGGAATGTAGAGGCACAGTGGTGGAAAATAAACCCTTTGATATCAAAGATCGTTTGGCTGTTTTACAGGAACTAAATGAACTAAGAACAAAACAAAGCAACGTATTCCTGCAGCCAACCACCACTGGGGAAAAACCGGCGGTCCCAGCAAGGCCTGTTTGGATTCCAAAAGTTGGGGATCTAGTCAGAGAGAAAATAGCGGACAAGAAGGAATTTGGACCTTCTTACAGACAACCAGTACCTGTCCTAGCCGTACACGGAACAAGAACAGTACTTCTGCCGCCCCTTGCTGGAAAAAATGAGAAAAGATTTGTGTCCATCGACCTCATCAAACCACAGTATGTGGCCAATACTAAATAGTAGGCCTCGTGGACTCCGACCTAGTAGCAGACACACTCCTCTCGCTACTATCCAAGAGGTTCAGACTGAAAGACTGATAACCATCGAGAATTCAGCAGTAACAGATGAAGGACTGAGCAACAACGCTATGGAACTCATCCCTCTTGAAACACAAGTAACATTTCGTCCAAATACACCTGTCTACACCAATGTAACAAGTGATCAACTGGTTCCAGCGATTTCTACAAATCCTGATGCAATTCCAACAATTGACAGAACTGTTTCTGGCTACTTCATTAACTTTGATACGTTTTCTGAGGATCCGAGTGAACCCGAGACGTCGCCAGCATCAAAAACGTTTAAACTTCAAGTACAAGACTTTTTGCATTTTTTGAAAAAGACTTGTCTAGTTTCACCATGGAATGAACTTTGGGTTATTTCTGGAATATTTTTCTTCCTGCTTTGGCTAGCTTTGGTTATGACTATGAGCGTGCTTATAAATGGGAGATACATCCATTTGGACATTGAAAGAAAAGAAGTGAACTTACTTTTGAAACCTCACAAATCATCCCATCGTGAAACAAGAGACTTGTCTGCAGTGAACATCACAGCCGTTCCTATACAGGATGGTATAGTGTGGGACAAAACTGATTTTGATATTTTTGGCCCGACGGAACATTTGAACATTCCACATTTATTTAAGATCTCACTAAGTGATTTTGTTTCATCCAGTACCTTTTCTGATGATTGGGACTTTGAAACTGTAAATAATATAATGTTTGACCTAGAAAAATCTGCTGCATTTTCTAATAATGAATATTTAGAGGGTTCATCAGACTATGAACAGCTGTATTGCTATAACCACTACGGTCATCATTTTTTGCATAAATCTGCAACACCGAGAAATGTGTTTATGTTTAACCAATGGGAGCATTGTCCTACACCACCAAAAGGTAGTTCAAAAACATTTGCTAAAAAGTTTCCATATTTTTCAGGATACAATATATCAGTTCCAGAAACATTTTACTATAGAAATGTAAACAAAACAGGACTGGAAATTATGTTAACAAATACAAAACAGATTTACTCTGCAGCATTTATTGCCCAATTGTCTAGACAGGGTTTCGACTTATGGAAAGACACAATAGACACAAAAACTGTCTGGGGTACTAAAGATTGGCATGTGCAGGGGATAGAAGCTTTGTTTAGAGCCTGTATCATCCCTCAATAAATAATGTTTTTGAATGACACGGTCCAACAAACGTCTTGCCTTGGGTTAGCTAAGATCAAAGACATGAAAAATCCTTCTGTACCAACACCTGCAAGTGATAACTATACAAAGGTAGCGGTTACAGTTGACACCATATTACAGCTCAACAGAACAAATCCTGATTGGAGAAAATGGTTGATCTGGCCCACAGACACAAACAACTGTCAAGAGAGATTCCTGAATAAAACACAGGGGTTTACTATTCATAGGCCAGACCCACGATACGTCCAAAGACAGCATCCGGGGGTAGTAACAACATTCAGTGTAGGAAAATTATGCCTCGATTGGCTGCAAAAATCTACACTTAAGGATGTGAAATGACACTTATCTTTACTTAAAGAAGACGCAGACCTTAGGGAATTCTTACTTGGACCAAGAAAACCGCGTCAAAAACGTTTCATATATGCCGGCATTTATGCTGCTTACAATGAAGCATGGAAGGTGTCACAGATGGAGGCCGCAGAACGAATACGTGAACTTGATCGTATTAATTTAGAGAAAACTCTCTCTGTGGTCGACAATGGGTTAACAACTTTGTCCTCCAGAATTTATTCATTGGACAGTATTGTATCCTCTGCTATCGACATACTGGAACAAGATTTAGCCATGTTACAGCAAGGCCAGTCTCAGTTGCGTTCTATTATGTTATTAAGCTGGACGCTGCAATCTTTGCGTGCGGGCTATGTGCCTTGGCGTTTTATCAACACGACGGCTCTGTTTACAGAATACAATCTAACTGATAAACAGATCGAACTGGCACAAAGGGGAGTGAAGTATACAATACTGAGCATTGAAAAACTTGACAAATTACCATTCACAGTGGCAGAAAAACCAGCTACAGAATGGCTTATTCATGGCAAAATTAGTCTACCTGTGACTACTTTCCAGTTTCAGTATTGCCTTAAACAAATGCAAGCAGGCAAATATGAAAGGTTGGGTAAAGAATACATTAAGACATCCTGGAATTTACCTTACACCTATAGATGTTTGAGTGGGGATCGTGAAGTGTTTCTAAGCGGTACACACTGTGAAAGTGCACTAAGCGGTTCACTGATTTGTCAGGACATTTCTTTACACAGGGCTTGTAATGGTTCTGTGGCAAATTTGTCCTGCCACCAGCAGGGTACAACAGCTGCTGTGATTAATCCAACGTTTGGACAACTTTCTAATGGGAGTTACCTCATGTTGAATGATCAGAGTTGCTGTCGCATGTTGCCAGGCATCCCATATCTAGTCACGGTCAACTCCAGGGTCACTTGCTGTATGCAAGTATTGTTTGCCCCAATAGACACAGTCAGGGAGTCGCCTCTATGGCCTTCGTTGAATGTCTCTTTTATACGATTTGATACTTTAAGCAGAATGAAAGCCATGCTTATACAACAATCAGTGCCTTTGACCTCGGCCAAAGAAACCTATGATCTACAAGTTGCAAGGACTTCGGCTGAGATACAAGCTTTAATTAGTACAAACTGCCCTATACATTTCGTAGAAATGATAGGACATATCTTTAACATGTCTGATACAAGCAGAATTGTACATGTATTTAAGACCATCTGTTCCGGACTATTAGCACCTTTCCAGGCTGTCCTCGGAATCATCCCAAACTTCGCACATTCGGTGTTTGGTGGTGTGCCGTTAATTCTAGCACTTGTTGCAGGAATTCTGTTTCTATTCCTCCTGCTACGCTATGGCAAGCCTCTTCGCCAACATCACTCCGAGCGATGTGGAGAGAGCCCTCCTTGAACGGAAATGCCGTGAGCGAATAGTACAGCTTTTGGGCATGCCTCGTCTACGGGAACTTAATACAACGTGGTTCCTGTCATTCAGACCAATCTGGCAAGATTGCATCTTACCTGTTCTACGTTGCCTGTTTTGCGGTGAAGAATGCATGCTAGACACCTGTCTAACACTCCCATCAGTCATGCCAATGGATATCGATACTCTGCTGGACCCGATAATGGCCCATGCTGTGTGTTCTCCCCAGAGGCTTCCAATCCTGATGGCGGCATTCATTGAGATCTCACAGACGCTTCCGGCTGCTGCTGATGTACGAGATGGATTAACGGGCACACAGGTAACAATGGACGCGAACATTGCATCTTCTGCTGAAGGCGATGTTTCTCATCTCTGTGCAATTAACCTTCTGAGCGAGGTGTTCCAAATGTCGCCAACTTCGGTGGACGATATTTTGGCTACGGAAATAGATGATCTAATGTTTACGCCAGACCCATACACTGACTTTGATTCGGCTCACAGTGTACCAGGGCAACAATGAAATTTGGCCATCATATTTTCAAATTTGGAACTTTTCCCAGAAATTGAACTTTTTTCTTTTAATCTTTGAAATGACATGGCAAAAGAACAATCTGCTTACAGTAGAACTAGTCTTATAAAACGGACTTCTTTGAATACTTCCAGGGACACATTGTCACCTTACTTGTCTAACATTTCATTTAATTCCATGATATGCAATGGCTTTGATTGTAAGAACTTATCGACCATATCATTATATGTATATATTACTGTTTCATTCAAGTTGCATTCAACTTCCGTTATATGCTTAGAACGAAACAATGCTTTAATGTACAGTACCAATGGCATTTCAACAGTTTTGAGCTTCTTTTAATATGCTTTTATGAAATGTTTTTAGTAATATGTGGTACTCAATTTTATGTTTAGCATTTAATATGTTTAGCATTTAGTATTATCGTTCAATCAAAGATGGAGTGGGTGTTGTATTCCGCTTTAGGGGTCTGTATATAGGTTTTCCTGAATCATGTCCTTATATAGGCACAATTCGCCTTGCCCTTATATAGGCATAGAATCCCTGTCCTTATTTAGGCATTAGCCATGCACTCCAAACACAGGCATGGTCACCGACATCCATCCACCCTAACGTCACAACGAGTTCTTAGAAACCAGACCCTTAAGCTTCGGGAGTTCCCCTAGCACAGGACTATTGATTTCTCCACGAACTCATCTATTATGTATGAACCGTTATACCTTAAGGGTTCATTCCTGACGTCTTCCTCTGTCCGACTTCACGTCAATGCCAACATTCCTCGACACCTACCAGGTATAAATATACCTTCCCTTGCCCAAGCAAGTTAGAGGAGACCTCGACTTCAGAGGAGCCCGTATCCCGGCCTGACGCACTGAGAAGACGCTGTCATTCCTGCACGCAGAAGAATCCAGCTTCCAGTGTTCTGACTCCCTTCGCGGGGTGTTAGAGTTCCAGATCCGGCAGGAGATTCCCACCTCTCTCATTCTCAAGGTATGGAGCTGACTAGATCCTAGAGGGACTCTTGGCATACTAGACTTAACATACTCTTAGTCTACCATACTAGAGAATACTCCACCTACTTCCACCTTTCCCTACACCTAGACTAGGTTAGGTACATTGGGGTAGAACTAGCTTAGAGACACATCGTATGAGTACTCGCATTTTTTAGCTCATGTTATTTATGTACGTGAATATATGCTAAAAGATAATGCTAGCGCAGTATTATTTATTTCTACTGCTTACGCTGTACATTATTTATCTTGCATACTGTCTTGTGATCATAACAGCACATATCTCTTACACGAGAAACAAGACTGTTCAATAAAACCCTTTTATTGAAACGCCCGTCTTTCCTTTCTGTGTAACTCTGTAGAAACTAAGCATGCACGATTGAATGAGTGAAACTGTTATCTATTGTTTCCACGATTCTGAGACGTGTTCCGATTCTAAAGGGAAACAAAGTAGTCATGTTTTTCGGTTGCCAGAAACTACTCCCTTCTTGTTCTCAAGGAGTTTCTAGTGGCCTCTGAGCTAGCTGGCACAGGTAATTAAGTTTAATATAATCGATAGGGACATACCGACCGTAGTCCTATGTCAAACCTATAGGTTATATTATTCCAATGCGCAGAGCCTATTAGGGAAATAGGAACTACACTACAGTTGGATCGTCATTACTGTACCGAGTTCTATGCATCGTCATTACTGAGGGAATTACTTTTCGGCGTTACCAAAGGATTGCTGTTCCCGTCAGTGTGGTCAGTGCAATGGAGTATTTGCACAGCTGAACGATTCACCGCTGTTCTCTACCGTTGAAGGTATCTTTTGAATTGATGAGCCATTGCCAAGGAAGTTTCTCTCGAGGATCCTGGGGCAGTGAAGTTCCAGCTTCTTTTCGTCACTCGGATTCCTGCGTGTCGTCACACAGAGCCCAACCCCCAGAGTCAGCTTACGTGTACTGCGGGGATACGCAAGTCAATGTTACGTGACGCCATCTTGGGTGTTGTAGCTTCAGCTCTTTGGAAAATTTCATGCGTCAGTGTATGTGCGTGACAAGGTCACGCAAGGTCACGTAGCGCGAAGCCATCTTGGCTGCTTTACAGAAAATTTCACTTTTCAGCGGCATTACTGATTGGCATATCTCTCGCCGGATTTCATGTAATTGAAGGAGCGCATTTTCTCATCGTCTCAACGCCTATCTCCAGGTTAACAATTCATATACCGGCTCACACAAGGATTCTGTCAGGGTACTGTAATTATAATTTTTTTCTTTTCTCTTTCCTCATTGTTTAACATTGGAAAGGATTATCATTAACTATTTTTCTTGAGTGAAGAGTACACATATTCTTTTACTTGTACAATGGCTGCACAGAATTTCACTTTACAACCACCTCAAGCCTTTTGGCCAGCAGGAAACAGTCCATGCATGAAATGGACTGAATGGAAATCTTATTTTTGAACTTCATCAATGCTATAGATGAAGAATATAAGATGTCAGCTGAAAGAAAAAAAACTCGTTTTACATTCTGTTGGGCCAGGTGGACTAAAAGCTTATGAAGAAATGCAAAGAGGGGTTGTAAGTGGTGATGTCAATGTATTCAAAGTTATTCCTAATGATAACCATTTCGCTCCCAAGGTCTGCATAGGTATTGTTAGGTATAATTCTAAATCCCAATAGTTCTGATCCAGTCATGATAGTGGATGACAATACAGAACTGTGTAAGGAAATCTTAAACAAATTTCCCAAGGTGTTCTGTAAAGAAATTGGTAAAATTAATGATTTTGAACACCGCATCATTTTAAAACCTGATGCTTGTCCCAAAGTTCACAAAGTGAGACATACCCCCATTCTGCTTAGAAAGGAAGTTGAATTAGAACTTGAGAAATTGACTAAAGCAGATATTATTGAATCTATTGAATCCTCACAATGGATTTCTCCGATAGTCGTCGCTCGACGCAGTAATGGAAAATTGAGACTTTGCATTGATCTATGCCATTTAAATAACAATATAGGGGCCGATTCCGATCTCGGTCGGAGGCGCACCCAATACTATTCGGTCGGGAAAAAAGCCATGCGAAAGCCAGTTTCCCGACCGATCCGTACAGTACACCGAACGAGCAAGTACGATGCGCACAACAGCAAAAATCCCGGCCGAGCCGTACTCACCCAAACCAGGTCCTGTTCTCCGACCGAGGCGAATCCGGAAACGCCGAATCGAGTCGCACGGAAGGGAAAATGCAGCCCCGTCCGGCCGGACAAGTACGATGCGCTTTCCGTACGCGCCGAACCCGTCGCTACGCACGGCACGTCAAAGCATCCGGGAGAGGCGCACATAAGCTCCGAATCGCGCCACAACACGATCCACGGCTACGAGACGAACACAGCACCGACGAGGACGACGCGAAGCGACGAGGACGAAGCCAAGCGACGAGGACGACGCGAAGCAACGAGAAGGACGAACGACACGAACCAACCATGAATCCCTTCGTCCCGATCATACCAATATTCTACATCTACTACCGGAACAGGCACGGACGCGTACGGCGCAGAAGGTAAGTCAGACACCAACCACAAAACACATACAACACGTACACGACACATCACACACATACACTGGGAATCTGAATATACTTACACCAGCAACAGCAGCACCATAGGGGCGGGATGCCCATCACCAATGCCACATATGCACACAGGGGCCTGAATGCGCGCCACCACCCCAACCCAGGGGGGCTGGATGCCAACCACCACAACCACCCTCAACCAGGGGGGCAGGATGCCTACCACTACTACCACCCTCAACCAGGGGGCAGGATGCCCACCACTACTACCACCCTTAGCCAGGGGGGCTGGATGCCTACCACCACCCTTAGCCAGGGGGGCTGGATGCCTACCACTACTACCACCCCCACCCAGGGGGGCAGGATGCACACCACTACTACCACCCTTAGCCAGGGGGCTGGATGCCTACCACCACCCTTAGCCAGGGGGGCTGGATGCCCACCACTACTACCACCCTTAGCCAGGGGGGCAGGATGCCTACCACTACTACCACCCTCACCCAGGGGGGCAGGATGCCCACCACTACTACCACCCTTAGCCAGGGGGGCTGGATGCCTACCACCACCCTTAGCCAGGGGGGCTGGATGCCTACCACTACTACCACCCCCACCCAGGGGGCAGGATGCCTACCACTACTACCACCCTCACCCAGGGGGGCAGGATGCCCACCACTACTACCACCCTTAGCCAGGGGGCTGGATGCCTACCACTACTACCACCCTCAACCAGGGGGGCAGGATGCCCACCACTACTACCACCCTTAGCCACGGGGGCTGGATGCCTACCACTACTACCACCCTCAACCAGGGGGGCAGGATGCCCACCACTACTACCACCCTTAGCCAGGGGGCTGGATGCCTACCACTACTACCACCCTCAACCAGGGGGGCAGGATGCCTACCACTACTACCACCCTCACCCAGGGGGGCAGGATGCCCACCACTACTACCACCCTTAGCCAGGGGGCTGGATGCCTACCACCACCCTTAGCCAGGGGGCTGGATGCCTACCACTACTACCACCCTCAACCAGGGGGGCAGGATGCCTACCACTACTACCACCCTCACCCAGGGGGGCAGGATGCCCACCACTACTACCACCCTTAGCCAGGGGGCTGGATGCCTACCACCACCCTTAGCCAGGGGGGCTGGATGCCTACCACTACTACCACCCTCAACCAGGGGGGCAGGATGCCTACCACTACTACCACCCTCACCCAGGGGGGCAGGATGCCCACCACTACTACCACCCTTAGCCAGGGGGGCTGGATGCCTACCACCACCCTTAGCCAGGGGGGCTGGATGCCTACCACTACTACCACCCTCAACCAGGGGGGCAGGATGCCTACCACTACTACCACCCTCACCCAGGGGGGCAGGATGCCCACCACTACTACCACCCTTAGCCAGGGGGCTGGATGCCTACCACCACCCTTAGCCAGGGGGGCTGGATGCCTACCACTACTACCACCCTCAACCAGGGGGGCAGGATGCCTACCACTACTACCACCCTCACCCAGGGGGGCAGGATGCCCACCACTACTACCACCCTTAGCCAGGGGGCAGGATGCCTACCACTACTACCACCCTCACCCAGGGGGGCAGGATGCCCACCACTACTACCACCCTTAGCCAGGGGGCTGGATGCCTACCACCACCCTTAGCCAGGGGGGCTGGATGCCTACCACTACTACCACCCTCAACCAGGGGGGCAGGATGCCTACCACTACTACCACCCTCACCCAGGGGGCAGGATGCCCACCACTACTACCACCCTCACCCAGGGGGCAGGATGCCCACCACTACTACCACCCTCACCCAGGGGGCAGGATGCCCACCACTACTACCACCCTTAGCCAGGGGGGCTGGATGCCTACCACCACCACCCTTAGCCAGGGGGGCTGGATGCCTACCACTACTACCACCCTCAACCAGGGGGCTGGATGCCTCACCACCACCCTTAGCCAGGGGGGCTGGATGCCTACCACTACTACCACCCTCAACCAGGGGGGCAGGATGCCTACCACTACTACCACCCTCACCCAGGGGGGCAGGATGCCCACCACTACTACCACCCTTAGCCAGGGGGGCTGGATGCCTACCACCACCCTTAGCCAGGGGGCTGGATGCCTACCACTACTACCACCCTCAACCAGGGGGGCAGGATGCCTACCACTACTACCACCCTCACCCAGGGGGGCAGGATGCCCACCACTACTACCACCCTTAGCCAGGGGGGCTGGATGCCTACCACCACCCTTAGCCAGGGGGGCTGGATGCCTACCACTACTACCACCCTCAACCAGGGGGGCAGGATGCCTACCACTACTACCACCCTCACCCAGGGGGGCAGGATGCCCACCACTACTACCACCCTTAGCCAGGGGGCAGGATGCCTACCACTACTACCACCCTCACCCAGGGGGGCAGGATGCCCACCACTACTACCACCCTTAGCCAGGGGGGCTGGATGCCTACCACCACCCTTAGCCAGGGGGGGCTGGATGCCTACCACTACTACCACCCTCAACCAGGGGGGGCAGGATGCCTACCACTACTACCACCCTCACCCAGGGGGGGCAGGATGCCCACCACTACTACCACCCTCACCCAGGGGGGCAGGATGCCCACCACTACTACCACCCTCACCCAGGGGGGCAGGATGCCCACCACTACTACCACCCTTAGCCAGGGGGGGCTGGATGCCTACCACCACCCTTAGCCAGGGGGCTGGATGCCTACCACTACTACCACCCTCAACCAGGGGGGCAGGATGCCTACCACTACTACCACCCTCACCCAGGGGGCAGGATGCCCACCACTACTACCACCCTTAGCCAGGGGGCTGGATGCCTACCACCACCCTTAGCCAGGGGGCTGGATGCCCACCACTACTACCACCCTTAGCCAGGGGGTGCCAGATGCCCACCACTACCACCCTTAGCCAGGGGGCAGGATGCCCACCACTACTACCACCCTTAGCCAGGGTGGGCTGGATGCCTACCACCACCCTTAGCCAGGGGGGCTGGATGCCTACCACCACCCTTAGCCAGGGGGGCAGGATGCCCACCACTACTACCACCCTCACCCAGGGGGCAGGATGCCCACCACCACTACCACCCCCACCCAGGGGGCAGGATGCCCACCACTACTACCACCCTTAGCCAGGGGGGCTGGATGCCTACCACTACTACCACCCCCACTCATAGGATGGACAATGCATGACACAACAAGCACACCACAACCTAGGGAATGCAAGATTAAGACATCCCCCCACCACCATGACAAGCGTGTGAGCAGGCTGTGTCAAATGCCTACAACACCGAACATGACATTGAACATACAATGTGACCCCCTAGCACATGTGCCACACATATATGTGTGTGGCACCCACAATGCAAGCAGCCCATGACCATTGTGGCAATGGGGCCTAAACCCCCATCATCACAGTGACCAAAAGGCAAGTGTGGGGTCCATAGCTGAAGCACATTTTGACCATTGTGGCAATGGGGCCTAAACCCCCATCATCACAGTGACCAAAAGGTAAGTGTGGGGTCCATAGCTGAAGCACATTTTGACCATTGTGGCAATGGGGTCTAAACCCCCATCATCACAGTAACCAAAAGGCAAGTGTGGGGTCCATAGCTGAAGCACATTTTGACCATTGTGGCAATGGGGCCTAAACCCCCATCATCACAGTGACCAAAAGGTAAGTGTGGGGTCCATAGCTGAAGCACATTTTGACCATTGTGGCAATGGGGTCTAAACCCCCATCATCACAGTGACCAAAAGGTAAGTGTGGGGTCCATAGCTGAAGCACAGTTTGACCATTGTGGCAATGGGGTCTAAACCCCCATCATCACAGTGACCAAAAGGCAAGTGTGGGGTCCATAGCTGAAGCACATTTTGACCATTGTGGCAATGGGGTCTACACCCTCATCATCACAGTGACCAAAAGGTAATTGTTGACAAAGAAAGAGCTGCAACTGCCAAACTGCATGGATCATTCCTGGTCACAGAACCAAAAACTCATCTGTGGCAAAGTAGTGTATGTGTCCCATTGCAACATAAATTGGGGGAGCCAAATACTGCAGTGCAAATGAAACATTCCTTTGGCCATGTGCAGACAAACAACACCCATGGTGGCTGAGACCGTCAACAGTCATCAATGACACAATGACAGAAGTGACCATCAGAATGCAGAACCACATATTTGCACCAATGGGCACACAAATGCAGATACCCTGTGGAGACAGCAGATGTGAGGTGAACAGATACCATACCATGGCAGCAATGGGACACACAAACCATGATCACTGTGCTGACCGATGACCTAGGAGTCCCAGGGACAGCAGGGGAAACACACCAAACAACATACAGCCAATGGCACACCCAAGATATGCCAATGCAGTGGTGCAGATGCACAAACACAAACAGGCAGACCAACACTGTCATCATACACAGCAGGTGAGGGGTGGGGTGCCATTGTCCCCAGGCAACAACACAACACATGAGGAGAGCTGAATACCAATCATACAGATGTGCATACACTGCCACACTAAGGTAACTCATGGATCCAAATCCCCTATGTGGGCAAGCAGGCATTGACAGGTGAGAGGGAGCACAAAACACACATGTCACACAGGCACGTAGGAACAACAACTGACACAGCAAGTCACAGACACACCACAGCACCACCCCCAGGGCCCCCACAATGTGGTGACCCTGGGCTGAAGAAAAATACCACTGTGATGACAAAGCTAAATGTCGTTCACACTGTGAACCACAGTCAGGTGTCCTGAGCAACTAACTACCATCACACCTACACAAGCACAAATCAATCAGCATGGCCAGTAAGCCAAGGCCAACATGGAGGCAGGGGACTAGCCGGGCAACAACTCTCATCTGCACACACTCAACACCACACCCCTCGACCTCCAACAATGTGCAGCAGTGAAGTACACATGCACTGGTGACATTGCACATGCACCCATTACTATTCCAGGGTGGTGGGTGGGAACCAAGGTGTAGAAACACATCACACATGGACACTCAACAAGACTCCTGAATGTCTGACACACTGCACACTACGCTGTACATGGACATGACGGCAATACCACACCGACCAATGGGATCCCAGCCACAGTCACACACCAATGAAGAAGCCAAGGTCACCCACAAAGAACACACATAGACAACAACCAACATTGCAGCCCGGACCCTAAGGAGTGCCAGCAGTCACACACACAACGTGTCACAATCACTGAAAGATAACACAAACTGGAAATCACATGACAGGGGCAAACAACAAGTGCCAAAGGGAAACCTGACTGTGACCCATCTGCGTCAGCACACAAACTCTGCCCTGACAGCAAACACACCTATGGGTGACACCCTGATGACCAGTAATGTGCCATGCACCCACATCACAGAGAACACAGGGAGAAGACTTTGGGGGAACATAGCTCAAGTCAGCAAGCATCACAAACAGGTACAACACTAGGGATCACAGCATGCGCAGATGAATGGAAGTGAACACACAGACATGCACATACAACACACACCTTGGGCGCAGGCAATGTCACACGTGTACACACTGCCATGAGGGGACTCCACTCCTGTGTGAGGAAAGCTGTGCCATATGTTGCCTCAGTAGGGCCCCATCATGTCAGCTGAGCACTTGGTCACACAATCAACAATTAGCACCAAATGAGGGCTCCCATCACATCAGCCTGGTCATGGATGTGCCAACGGAATCATCAGCACAGATCCAACACACTTGTATAGCAATGTTGCACTGACTACACGGATGAGTCCCTCCCCATTGATGCCCAAACCTGCATGTCCACTGGAGATGGCAACACGGTCAGGGAAGTAGACAAATGCAACGATGGCAGGCACAACAGATGTGCAGGGGTGGAAGCCACAGATGTGAAATTGCCAATGTAAGTAGGAAACCCATTGCCAAATACTGAACACATGACACCCTCAGATGCTGCTATTGATGACATGGATACACCACATGATAGGACACATTCCCCCTGGACCACATGGGTTCCTGCACAGTAACACTTCATAATCATGAGACCAGATATCACCATCACTGCAGCAAGGGCATGGTTAGCTGCACCAACAACATGTACATCTGAAGCATGAGCACTAGAGAAAAGAAAGTTGCTTTATTCAGCATATGTGTTGAGGCCAAACGAAGTCCTGAAAAAGAGCAAAGGCCAATGGCCAGTCCATTGTCAAAGTTCAAACAGGGTGACACTGGCAGATGTCACCCTACGCATGCCTGCACAATACCAGGGACAATCCACTAGGAGGGGCAACCGGGGGGGCAGGCCAGGCACCGCAGGGACAGGATCAGGGCTCACCAGGGGGAGTCAGGGAAGGGGTGGTGGGTGCTGGAGAGCCACTGACAACTGCAGTGGAGGTGTCTGACATGGTGTGTGCCGGCACAACTGGGGGGCATGACACAGATGTCGTGGGTGCCGGCACAACTGCAGTGGACCCTGCAGATGGGGTGGACAGGTCCGCCACTGCAGTGCCCAAGTCAGACAGGGCGGTAGTGGACTCCACTGCAGTGCCTACCTCCAGGGGAGGAGAATGGGGAACAGGCAAGGTGGGTTGGACAGAGGGGGAGGACACCCTCACCACATCAGTGGCACAGACAAGCGCAGCGGGGGTGTGGTGCTGGGAGAGCAAGTGGCAGGGGGAGAAGGCCGGAGCATCTTGGGGATGGTATATCTGTGGGTGGGGGAACCTGGGGCAGGGTGTGGTGGGGGCACCTGTGCAGTGGGGGCCTGAGGGATGGAGGACGGAGACCTTGTGCCTGAGCTGCAGGGCGGTGGCGGGGTCTTGCTCTTAGCACTCCGGGGGGACTTGCGGGTGGGGGCCTCAGTCCGTCTGCGCCTGGGGGAGGGTGTCCGGGGGCGAGGGGCACTCTGCTCCGTGTGGGTGGGCTTCCTCTTCCCCCGGGATGCTGGAGCAGCTTCATCGGTGGGGAAGAGGCCGAGGTCACAGAGGAAGAGCTGCTGTGACTTTGGGGTTGCAGGTGAGGCAAGGGAGGGTGCTTTGGAGGGAGAGGGAACTGAGGACTGCGCAGTGCATGTGGATGCGTGTGTGTGTTCCAGGGCCCCATCCCCTGTGAGTCTGGCTTCAGTCCCCTGAATGTGCTTGCGTGTGCGTTTTGTCATTGGCGTGTGTGTCAGTGTGCTGGATGTGTGTGTGCTGGTGTGTGCCAGTGTGTGTGTGCCTGGGATGGGTAAGGTGCTGGGGAGTGTGGATGGAGCAGAGGCAGGAGGGGTGAGGGACCGTTTGAGGAGGGACACTGCTGCCGTCAGGGAGGAGTCCATGGACCTATTGCCCCTCTGTAGGTCAGACATGCCCGATGAGATGCCCTCCATGAACGACACCAGCTGAGTCAACAGCGCGGTGTGCGCATGGAGGACACTCAGCATGGCTGTCTGCCCTACATGGAGCTGGCGAAGGAGGTACACAGACTCCTCACTCAGGGCAGCAGGGGACACAGGGGCAGGGGTGCGGTGCCTGGCCCAAAGGAGACACGCTCCCGGACATGGGAGCCTCCACGGACCTGGGGAATGGGAGCCGATGGGAGGGCGGTGGTGGTGCTGGTGGTGGCGGGGACAGCAACACTAGCTGGGGTGTGGTGGCTGCTGACACCCGCCTCCACAAGGGAGTCATCCTCCGAGTTGCTCTGGTCCTCAGCTGAGGTGGATGCTGCTGAGGACTCCTCGGTGTGGCTCCCCTCGCCCTCCGTGCCACTGGGTCCCTCCGACCACTCCTCGGCTGCTGACCCAGTCTGGCTCTCCGGCTCCTCCTGGTCCGTGGAGCTGTCCCCTTCCGTGGCCGTGGATGTATCTGCAAACAATGGGGAAACAGACAGACATCAGTCACCTGCACATAACGCACACACCACTGTGAGCACAGCACATCCCAGAGCAAGCCCTGGCATCATTAGTTGTACATTGCTAAAAGTGCACTAATTGAACAGGAGAAGTCAATTGTCAGTCTGATGCCAAGCATGGCACTCACATCCCACATGGCCTTGCACCCATCTGTCTGGTGTCTGTTGGATTGCAACACCCCAGTGTTGACACATGCACCAAGTACACAGTAGTTGGACAGTGCAGAGGACACGGTGTGGACACATCACAGCTCTTGCCACTGAGTCAGTACAGGTTTACGGATGTAAGGGATGCCCAGAGTCAAATAGGAAATGCATGTGATGCATACCAGCGACAGACACCATGATGCACCCATGTCCTGATAGCCAGCGCCACTATGGTGTGCATGTAGCACATGTCACTCCCCTGCAGGATCACCAATCAGTAGACACATGCCATGGCGGAGGCATGACTGCAAAGTCATACATCACTGTCTCAGTGATGTATGACTTTGCAGCCAGACAACAACACTCTGCACTGTGTCACAATAGTAGGTCATGGGGAATGCAAGTCCTGGAGCTGCACAAGTGCACATGTACATCCCCCCACAACACATCCTCTTAACCCTCATCTGTCCAGGTCATACCTATTGGACATATGGGAGACCTGTGACACTACCCTACATGTCAGAATACAGGCATTGTGTAAGCAATGGACCCACCCATGATGCCCACCACAGAGTCAGGGAAACAGATGCTGTCTCCCACCTTGAGTCAAGCAAACTGCAAGGACACAGTCCTAAGTGACAGAATTCCCTGCATGTAAGGGCCACACCTGGGTATCAGATGAGGAGTGGGCAGTGCACAATAGAGGGACATGGCTCCTGGACAACATGACTGCTGTACTGTGGCAGTTCAACCTGGCCCGAGGAGGGCACATAACATGTTAGACAGAGTACACAGTGCAGTCTTTGACTCACCCCCTCCTTGCTGCTCTCTGGCCTTCAGCTGCCCATCCAGGTCTGGAAAGACCACCGCCAGGATCCTGAGCATGTGGGGGGTCAGGGTCCGTGTTCCGCCCCTCCTGCGAGGAGGCGACAGCTTCAGCTGGACCCGTGCAATCCTCCGGGTCCAGCCCCGAAGGTCCTGCCACCTCTTTTGGCAGTTGCGGATCCGGCGCTGGTAGACCCCCACGGACCGGACAGCCCGGACGATGTCCTTCCAGATCTCATGCTTCCGATGGGCAGAAGCCTGTCAGGATGACAAAGTGATAAGGACATTACTACACATGCAACATATCCGTGCATGACACAGTTGCATATACATGTCGCAATCACAGGGGCACATGGTGTACCCAGGCAGTGCACGGCTGCCCATGGACAGTTTTCCAGAAGTCACTACATGGTATCATAGCATGGGGAGTAAAACCCTGTTCAGAAGCACTGTCACTGCACCATACCTGTCCAGTGCAAGTCACTACACACTATGGGGGGTGACAACTACTCAGTGAGCCTGCTAGCCAGTGGTGTGCTGACTCTCAGCCTTGCTAGTCAGACAAAATGCACATTCAGAAAGGCAGTGCACAGAACACTCACCTGCTCCCCTGGTGTCCCATACAGCTTGCTGTACTGTGGAAGTAGGCTGTCCAGCAGGGCCTGGTTCTCTTCAAGGCTGAAGGCTGGGGCTCTCTCCACAGTACGTGCCATTGCAGGGTCCAGAGGGGCAGAGACAGCAGCAGTGCAGTGGCAGATGTCGTCCTGGAGCATGTAGTGCAGGCAAGTGGGCTCTCAGGGGAACATGCAGCAATATATATGTGCTGGAGAGGCAGATACTGTCCCTTGTGTCCAAAGTGATAGGTCCAAGTCGTTTGCATCTTCTGAATATGGCCAATCCATGGAATAGCAGCACCAAAACACGCCCACAGCATCCTTCAAATCTTCAACTTCATGACATACATTATTTTGCAACATTGTTGTGGGTGACCAACTGATTTTCCAGCAACCGACTCGTTCGAATATTCAAAAACGCGTCCGTTGCCAGGCAAGCCCATTGTCAATGGGTGCGCACCGATCGGTCCATTGCTGTTCAACGCGCACAGGGGTACAACGCGTACCCGCACACATTGAATGCAATGGGCCGGCCGGAGGCACCGATCGGTCCATTGCTGTTCAACGCGCACAGGGGTACAACGCGTACCCGCACACATTGAATGCAATGGGCCGGCCGGAGGCACCGATCGGTCCATTGCTGTTCAACGCGCACAGGGGTACAACGCGTACCCGCACACATTGAATGCAATGGGCCGGCCGGAGGCACCGATCGGTCCATTGCTGTTCAACGCGCACAGGGGTACAACGCGTACCCGCACACATTGAATGCAATGGGCCGGCCGGAGGCACCGATCGGTCCATTGCTGTTCAACGCGCACAGGGGTACAACGCGTACCCGCACACATTGAATGCAATGGGCCGGCCGGAGGCACCGATCGGTCCATTGCTGTTCAACGCGCACAGGGGTACAACGCGTACCCGCACACATTGAATGCAATGGGCCGGCCGGAGGCACCGATCGGTCCATTGCTGTTCAACGCGCACAGGGGTACAACGCGTACCCGCACACATTGAATGCAATGGGCCGGCCGGAGGCACCCATCGGTCCATTGCAGTACAACGCGCACAGGGGTACAACGCGTACCCGCACACATTGAATGCAATGGGCCGGCCGGAGGCACCGATCGGTCCATTGCTGTTCAACGCGCACAGGGGTACAACGCGTACCCGCACACATTGAATGCAATGGGCCGGCCGGAGGCACCGATCGGTCCATTGCTGTTCAACGCGCACAGGGGTACAACGCGTACCCGCACACATTGAATGCAATGGGCCGGCCGGAGGCACCGATCGGTCCATTGCTGTTCAACGCGCACAGGGGTACAACGCGTACCGCGCACATTGAATGCAATGGGCCGGCCGGAGGCACCGATCGGTCCATTGCAGTACAACGCGCACAGGGGTACAACGCGTACCCGCACACATTGAATGCAATGGGCCGGCCGGAGGCACCGATCGGTCCATTGCAGTACAACACGCACAGGGGTACAACGCGTACCCGCACACATTGAATGCAATGGGCCGGCCGGAGGCACCGATCGGTCCATTGCAGTACAACGCGCACAGGGGTACAACGCGTACCCGCACACATTGAATGCAATGGGCCGGCCGGAGGCACCGATCGGTCCATTGCAGTACAACGCGCACAGGGGTACAACGCGTACCCGCACACATTGAATGCAATGGGCCGGCCGGAGGCACCGATCGGTCCATTGCAGTACAACGCATCACTGTACATGTGACTGGCATATGTCAGCATGCCTGTCTCAGATGGACATATGCCAGCCACAGATAGCTCCCAGGGAGTGAGGGGCACACCTACATCACGACAGCCTGTCCAAACCTTATCATAAGGCATGTAAGGCTGCATTTCCTATTGTGTGTATGTTGGTGTACATGTTGTCCTGTGGGTGTCACCTGTGGGCAGCCACCCCCAGGCTGTGCACGTGTTCATGGGGACAGGATCCTGGGTGTTACGTGTACGTGACCACTGTGATGTGCAACTGTTCATATCTGTGCATGTGCCATGGTCACATTTCACAGTGGTGTTTGTGTATGTCATGTCACATACCCCGTGAGTCCCATGTGGGACGGTATGTTTGAGCCAGGGTGTCCCAGTGGCACAATAGTGATGGCCCTCCACAGTCTTTGTGCATGTAGTGTTTACAATGTCTCTGATTTCATGTGCACAATGGGAGACAGTCTCCACATCCACGTTGTGTGTGCATGGACTCTGATGTTGTGCGTGTGTGTCACAGACGTCCATGGCTCTCCTGCCATGGCAAGTGTGGCCACTACCTGTGGGGGTCATGTTTGTTTTGTTGTGGTGTACACATGATACTCCAGGTGATGCCAGTGTCCATGTGGCATTACAGGGTCCCTGGGAATGTGCCTGTCGTTGAGCTGTGGTGCCTGGGGCACATCTGTCCTCACATGTCACTGGGGGGTGACTGTGACACAGCATCATGATATCCAATGGGCCAACCTGGGACAAATTGATGCCACCTGTAGGACCGTGTTGACAGATGTTGGCCATGTATGTACCATAA
Organism: Calotriton arnoldi; assembly: GCA_963921515.1. NCBI lineage: Eukaryota > Metazoa > Chordata > Amphibia > Caudata > Salamandridae > Calotriton > Calotriton arnoldi. The sequence continues at coordinate 214,296 of CAWUFW010016641.1, read as the reverse complement.
ATGTCGTTCCGGTACTGCACACTTCATGTAGTTGTGCCTCATGATGATGTATGTTGGGATCTTGAGTGTGTTCAATGCCGCATATGTGGGGTGACTGACGATCTTGCTTACTTCTCCTCTGCACTGCAGGGCTCCTGCTGTCCATCGGCCATTCCCAGACCTGGCAACGATGGTGGAACGGGACAGCATCCGACGGTACCGCTTCACCAGGCAGCTGATTGAGGATTTGGCAGTGCAGTTGTCCCCACATTTGCAGCCTGGCCGGCCGTATCCTACAGCGCTGACCCCCAAGGTGAAGGTGATGGCAGCCCTACACTTCTTTGCCACCGGTACCTTCCAACATACTGTGGCGTCTGCTGGTGGGATGTCACAGACCATGTTCAGCCGTGTGCTCCGCGATGTTTTGGCGGCAATGTTGCTCTTCCTGAACCGGTACATCTATTTCCCTAGACTGCGACGACTCACTGACGTGAAGAGTGACTTTTATGCCCTGGGGAGGATGCCGCATGTCATTGGCTCCATTGATGGGACACATGTGGCTTTGGTACCACCACAGGCCCAGGAGCAGGCCTACAGGAACCGCAAGCACTACCACTCGGTCAATGCACTGGTGGTGTGTCTTGCAGACATGACCATCACACACGTGTGTGCCCGTTTCCCTGGTTCAGCACACGATGCCTTTGTGATGAGGAGTAGTCGCATCCCCAGGTTGATGGCACAGATGCAGAACCAGCGTGCCTGGCTTGTCGGTGTGTACTGACTTTGTGCCATTGTGTGTGATCTGATCTGTAGTATTCCGCCCACTTTTCCAAGTCAGCTGATGTGCACTTGTCTGTCCGTAGGTGACTCCGGATACCCCAACATGCCGTGGTTGCTGACACCCCTCAGGAACCCTGTGACACCTGCCCAGATGCGCTACAATGAGGCACATGGTCGGACCAGGAGAGTGATTGAGCAGACCTTTGGTCTCCTGAAGAGCCGCTTCCGCTGCCTGGACAAGACCGGAGGGTCCCTCCCATATGCCCCTGCGAAAGTGTGCAAGATTATCATCGTCTGCTGCATGCTCCACAACCTGGCAGTGCGGAAGGAGTTGCCTCTCATCCAGGATGACGATGACCAACATCCGCCACCTGTGGAGGATCCTGGCCTGGACCACGATGCCAGTGACGATGATGATGATGATGGTGATGGTGATGTCCGCACACAGCTCATCACCAACTTCTTTAGCTGAATGTGAGTATCCTGAGGTGTCATGTGAATGATGTGAGTTGGCATGATGTGTGGGTGGTGCTCTGGTGCTGTTGGAGTGTGTCCATGGGCTACTTGACAGGATGTGTGTTGCGATGTGTGGTGACAGGTGGGCTGTACTCCCCAACAGTGTTGACATGCTAACTTGGTTCTGGGTGGGTATCTTGTAACATGTATTGTGCATGAGTTTTGCTGTTCTGTCCTGTACTGCATTGCTTTTGACTGTGTGTCATTTCTGTCCTTCACAGGGTACTTTCAGATTCGTTTGGTCAACTGTGTCCACCGACGACGTGATTGCACATCCAGGCTGGTAGCTGTTGTGTCCCTACAGGTGATGTGCGCCACACCCATGGACTTCCTTCTGTCTACAGTTGTTGACTGTGTGCCCGCTACCAGGTGGGGTTACCTTGCATCTGTAGTGGTTACGGCATGTTGCTACTGTGTAATAAACCTGTGCTTCACTTAGTGATGTGCGTTGTCTGTGGTCACACATTTGACTGCCATTTGCTTACTGCACCTGTGGGCTACTTGACTACAACTGGGAATGGGTGTGGTGTCTGTGCATTGCACCGTCTTCCCTGGCAACATCAGTGTAGGCAATGAGTCAGATGGCCTAGGTGTGTATGTGTTGTGTAGCCCTGGTGGTGTGTCTCCCTCATATGTGTCACGTTGCCTGTACTCACATGCCTGTGTTGTCCTTGCTGTTGCAGTTCGCATACACTGTGTAATTTTGCAGTTCATCATCCCCATAACAGCACCCACGTTGGAATCACGACAGAGGCAAGTATGGTGTATTAGTGTGTTTATTGTGATAATAGTGCATAGGATGGATTGTGCTGTACATGAATCTTGCAATCCCAAGTTCCTAGATGAATAGAAAGTCCAGGTAGACAGGATCCCCAGTATCGGGGCCACTGTTGTCTGACACATTGTTCCAACTTATACTCCCCATGCAATGTGTGGGAGTAGTGTTGCCATCAACAGGGTGAACAGTCTGTGCACAAAGGCGAAAATCCAGAACAGGTTCAGGGTTCCTGGGAGTTGCGCTTGGCCATCAGCCTCTCACTTTCCCCTCCTCGGACGACCCCTCTTCTTGGGGGGGGGCCCTCAAGTGCAGGCTGCTGCGGTGCAGGGGACTCTCCGCCAGAGTCCTCCTCCCTCCCTGTGGCAGTTGCAGTTTGTTCGGTACCAGATGTTGTTGGCACACAGGGAGGTGTGGACTGGTTGCTGTTCATCTGGCGGAGGCATTGTAAAATGTCCCTGTGCACCGCCGTCATCTCATGTAGTACATCCCACTTGGACTCCACGCGGGTCATGTGGGAGTCCACACGTGACATGTGGGAGTCCACACGTGACATGTGTGACTCCACTTGGGACATGTGGGAGTCCAAGCGGGCATGATGGGCAGCCTGCTGCTGTTTAATGTCTCTGAGGAGCCCCACTACCTGGCTGAGCTCTCCGGTGCTGGACTGGTACGCATCAGCTATGCGTACCAGTTGTGGGTCTTCATGCACACCAGCAACGTCTGCAAGCAGCGACCTCTGTCTCCCACCCCTCCCACCACCCCTGCTGACATGTGCAGTGTGTGCAGTTGCACGCACAGATAACCCTGGTCCACCTTGGGGGTTGGTGGTGGTGGTGGTGTCCATGGCCCCAGGTTGGTCCAGGGTCACTGCGCTGGTGTTGTTCCTTATTCTGTCCATGTCGGCAGGGATGGTATTCGTGGTGACAGTCGTTGGAGGGGTGGGTGCAGGGGGTGCAGCTGGTGGACCTGCTGGTGCTGCAGCTGGTGGTCCTGCTGGTGCAGCATGTTGACTTGCACCGGATGTGCCAGGTTGTTCTTCATCGTCCGAGGAGGACAGGGGCTGTACGACGCCAGTGAGCTCGGCATCCTCTTGAGCCTGGGACTGGGACTCCTCAGCGTCTGCTGCTGTGTCCCTATCATCACCTGTTTTTGGGAGACACAAACAATGTATGTCATGTTTCTGCAGGCATCAGTGGTTGACACACCTGACAGTTGTGACTGTGCCTCGGGGTGCGGGCCTGTACATTGTATTGTCCTAAGTTGTCACAGTCAGGGGTTGATATTGGTGTGGCACATTGTCCTGCATTATTTGGGCATTTCTATGTATTCTCTGGGGTGTGAACATGGTCTGCATTGATTGTGTTTGGTTGACAGCCAGACCTCCTTCCCACCCACCCACCCAGTCAGTTATCCCACCATGGAACGTGCTTGCATTGCAGGGAGTGTAAGTTGTCTCTCAGGATGTCAGTCAGTGGTGTCCTGCTGTTTGTTGGTGCACAGTTGGCAGCAGGGCCTTGTGCTCCCCACAGCAGTAGCCAGTGTCAGCCATCTTGTGAGTCCTTCTCCACTCCCTGTGATGTGAGCATGGTTCAGGGTGGTGTTGATGGGACAGTTGTGGGGGTGAGCTATGTCTGTGACTACGTCTCCCATCATGCTATTGCCTCCAACCCCCTTCCCAGCATGCCCATGCTTCCTTCCTTTTGACTCTGCTTCCCTGTGGGGTGGGCTGGCTGTGCTGACAGGATGGCTGGGAGTGTTGTCCTGGCAGTTGTTTGGCTAAGAGTCCCAAGAGTGTCCCTGTGCTTCACACAACATAACCCAGGGTGGTGGTGCTTTGTGGGATCTTGTGTTAGGATGGAGGGCATTGCATTCTACCAGGTGGGTACTGTGGAGTTTGTGTTGGGGGGGGTGTGAGGGGAGGTGCTGGTGACTATAGTCAGTGCTGCAAGTCCCCCTTCCCACCCAGCCAGCCAGATAGCCCACCATGGAACGTGCTTGCATTGCAGGGAGTGGAAGTTGTCTCTCAGGATGTCAGTCAGTGGTGTCCTGCTGTTTGTTGGTGCACAGTTGGCAGCAGGGCCTTGTGCTCCCCACAGCAGTAGCCAGTGTCAGCCATCTTGTGAGTCCTTCTCCACTCCCTGTGATGTGAGCATGGTTCAGGGTGGTGTTGATGGGACAGTTGTGGGGGTGAGCTATGTCTGTGACTACGTCTCCCATCATGCTATTGCCTCCACCCCCTTCCCAGCATGCCCATGCTTCCTTCCTTTTGACTCTGCTTCCCTGTGGGGTGGGCTGGCTGTGCTGACAGGATGGCTGGGAGTGTTGTCCTGGCAGTTGTTTGGCTAAGAGTCCCAAGAGTGTCCCTGTGCTTCACACAACATAACCCAGGGTGGTGGTGCTTTGTGGGATCTTGTGTTAGGATGGAGGGCATTGCATTCTACCAGGTGGGTACTGTGGAGTTTGTGTTGGGGGGGTGTGAGGGGAGGTGCTGGTGACTATAGTCAGTGCTGCAAGTCCCCCTTCCCACCCAGCCAGCCAGATAGCCCACCATGGAACGTGCTTGCATTGCAGGGAGTGGAAGTTGTCTCTCAGGATGTCAGTCAGTGGTGTCCTGCTGTTTGTTGGTGCACAGTTGGCAGCAGGGCCTTGTGCTCCCCACAGCAGTAGCCAGTGTCAGCCATCTTGTGAGTCCTTCTCCACTCCCTGTAATGTGAGCATGGTTCAGGGTGGTGTTGATGGGACAGTTGTGGGGGTGAGCTATGTCTGTGACTACGTCTCCCATCATGCTATTGCCTCCACCCCCTTCCCAGCATGCCCATGCTTCCTTCCTTTTGACTCTGCTTCCCTGTGGGGTGGGCTGGCTGTGCTGACAGGATGGCTGGGAGTGTTGTCCTGGCAGTTGTTTGGCTAAGAGTCCCAAGAGTGTCCCTGTGCTTCACACAACATAACCCAGGGTGGTGGTGCTTTGTGGGATCTTGTGTTAGGATGGAGGGCATTGCATTCTACCAGGTGGGTACTGTGGAGTTTGTGTTGGGGGGGTGTGAGGGGAGGTGCTGGTGACTATAGTCAGTGCTGCAAGTCCCCCTTCCCACCCAGCCAGCCAGATAGCCCACCATGGAACGTGCTTGCATTGCAGGGAGTGGAAGTTGTCTCTCAGGATGTCAGTCAGTGGTGTCCTGCTGTTTGTTGGTGCACAGTTGGCAGCAGGGCCTTGTGCTCCCCACAGCAGTAGCCAGTGTCAGCCATCTTGTGAGTCCTTCTCCACTCCCTGTGATGTGAGCATGGTTCAGGGTGGTGTTGATGGGACAGTTGTGGGGGTGAGCTATGTCTGTGACTACGTCTCCCATCATGCTATTGCCTCCACCCCCTTCCCAGCATGCCCATGCTTCCTTCCTTTTGACTCTGCTTCCCTGTGGGGTGGGCTGGCTGTGCTGACAGGATGGCTGGGAGTGTTGTCCTGGCAGTTGTTTGGCTAAGAGTCCCAAGAGTGTCCCTGTGCTTCACACAACATAACCCAGGGTGGTGGTGCTTTGTGGGATCTTGTGTTAGGATGGAGGGCATTGCATTCTACCAGGTGGGTACTGTGGAGTTTGTGTTGGGGGGGGGGTGTGAGGGGAGGTGCTGGTGACTATAGTCAGTGCTGCAAGTCCCCCTTCCCACCCAGCCAGCCAGATAGCCCACCATGGAACGTGCTTGCATTGCAGGGAGTGGAAGTTGTCTCTCAGGATGTCAGTCAGTGGTGTCCTGCTGTTTGTTGGTGCACAGTTGGCAGCAGGGCCTTGTGCTCCCCACAGCAGTAGCCAGTGTCAGCCATCTTGTGAGTCCTTCTCCACTCCCTGTGATGTGAGCATGGTTCAGGGTGGTGTTGATGGGACAGTTGTGGGGGTGAGCTATGTCTGTGACTACGTCTCCCATCATGCTATTGCCTCCACCCCCTTCCCAGCATGCCCATGCTTCCTTCCTTTTGACTCTGCTTCCCTGTGGGGTGGGCTGGCTGTGCTGACAGGATGGCTGGGAGTGTTGTCCTGGCAGTTGTTTGGCTAAGAGTCCCAAGAGTGTCCCTGTGCTTCACACAACATAACCCAGGGTGGTGGTGCTTTGTGGGATCTTGTGTTAGGATGGAGGGCATTGCATTCTACCAGGTGGGTACTGTGGAGTTTGTGTTGGGGGGGTGTGAGGGGAGGTGCTGGTGACTATAGTCAGTGCTGCAAGTCCCCCTTCCCACCCAGCCAGCCAGATAGCCCACCATGGAACGTGCTTGCATTGCAGGGAGTGGAAGTTGTCTCTCAGGATGTCAGTCAGTGGTGTCCTGCTGTTTGTTGGTGCACAGTTGGCAGCAGGGCCTTGTGCTCCCCACAGCAGTAGCCAGTGTCAGCCATCTTGTGAGTCCTTCTCCACTCCCTGTGATGTGAGCATGGTTCAGGGTGGTGTTGATGGGACAGTTGTGGGGGTGAGCTATGTCTGTGACTACGTCTCCCATCATGCTATTGCCTCCACCCCCTTCCCAGCATGCCCATGCTTCCTTCCTTTTGACTCTGCTTCCCTGTGGGGTGGGCTGGCTGTGCTGACAGGATGGCTGGGAGTGTTGTCCTGGCAGTTGTTTGGCTAAGAGTCCCAAGAGTGTCCCTGTGCTTCACACAACATAACCCAGGGTGGTGGTGCTTTGTGGGATCTTGTGTTAGGATGGAGGGCATTGCATTCTACCAGGTGGGTACTGTGGAGTTTGTGTTGGGGGGGTGTGAGGGGAGGTGCTGGTGACTATAGTCAGTGCTGCAAGTCCCCCTTCCCACCCAGCCAGCCAGATAGCCCACCATGGAACGTGCTTGCATTGCAGGGAGTGGAAGTTGTCTCTCAGGATGTCAGTCAGTGGTGTCCTGCTGTTTGTTGGTGCACAGTTGGCAGCAGGGCCTTGTGCTCCCCACAGCAGTAGCCAGTGTCAGCCATCTTGTGAGTCCTTCTCCACTCCCTGTGATGTGCGCATGGTTCATGGTGGTGTTGATGGGACAGTTTTGGGGCGGGCAATATGTGTGACTGCGACTCCCATGATGCTATTGGCTACACTGACTTGGCCAGCATACACAGAATTCCTTCCTTTGAGTGGTCTTCACTGTGTGTTGGTGTTGTTGTGGTGGCTACATGTGTGGATGTGTTTGTTAGTTCTATTTGTGCCACTGCCTAGCTGTAGTTGTGGTTGTGTTTGTACATGTGTTGGCACAGTTGGATGTGACTTTTTTGATGGCATGTGTTGTGTTTCTCTGACTGACATACACATTTTGGGATGATTCTGTCCTGGTTGCTGTGTGATTGCTATGAGTGCATGGTTTGACTCTCCCCTTGACAGTGATGTGTGTGTGTTTTGTGGCAGTATATTGTGTACATTTGTTGTGTACTCACCAGGCTCTGGGATGTCCTCTAGTCCATATATGCTCACTGGCGGTAGGATGGCCCGCACCTTCTCCTCCCAGGGCCTGAGGTATATTGGCTTGGCAGGAGGGCCACTGCCGGTGTGTTGGCTGTTGATGTAGTCTTGCTTCAGCAGTTTCCGTACCCTCCTGCGCACGTCATACCACCTGTTCTGGATGTCGGTCTTTGTGCGCCGACATGGTGATTGGGCGTTCACCCTGTTGATGATCCTCTCCCACATCTTGGTTTTCTGCGACATGGGGGTCTGTTGGACCAATGTGCCAAACAGCTGTGGCTCTACCCTGAGGATCTCGTCTACCAGGACTTCCAATTCACAATCTAGGAACTTGTGATTCTTCTTGGGGGGCATGGTGATGGGTGGTGATGGTGAGTGATGTGTGTGTTGGTGTGCAGGTGAGGGTGTGTGAGTGTGTGTTTTGCTGGGTGTATGTGAGGTAGGTATTTGTTGGTGTGCTGCTGGTGTGTGGCTTGTGTGAGGGATGAGCTGTGGGTGTGTGGTTGCTTTCTCTTGGGTGCTGGCAGTGGAATGGCATTTGCAAAGGCTCATGGTAGTGATTTGTGTCCTTTATATAGGTGGAGTTGTGGGTGTGTCTTTGTTCTCTGTCCCCACCCCCCCAGTATTTATTGGCTTGGTAATTGCTTGTTTGGCCTTTTTTTGGTTGATTTTTCCTTTGTGCTGTTTGTGTATGTTGGAAACGTTCTTGTGACCGAGTCGGACCCTGCATTGGTCTCGTACGGTGTTTTCCGTTTCGTTCACGCTGTGTTTGTGCAGTTTTGTATGCTGCGTACGCGTCGGTCGCGGTGTATTGTATTGCTTCGGCTCGGTTTTGTATGCGTGTCGGTCGTACGGCTTGTCCTCCGTCCGACTCGGTCGTGTTTTCGCGCCTTGCATCGTACTTTGCGGGTTGGAGTTGGCGGGTACGATTCGGTCGGATTTGTTCCGGGTGCGTGTCGGTCGGTTGGATTCGCGTGTTTTTCCGGCCGGATTGCTATTTTCCGAGCGGCTCGGTCGGTCGGCTTGGTTTCCTGACGTGTCGGTCGGATTTATCGCGGCTTGCATCGTACTTGGCGTGTCGGGCGCCACTGGTACGTGTCGGTCGGTATTTTTTCCGGATCCGAGTCGGTCGGTGCTTTTTCCGGCCCGAATCGGAATCGACTCCATAGTTGTTGATAGATTTCCATTACCTAAAATTTCTGAAATGTTAACCCTCATAAAAGACGCTAATTGGTTTTCTACCATTGACTCGTCAGCCGCTTACCATCAGATACCTTTAAGTGAAGATAGCAAGCCCCTTACTGCGTTTATTACTCTATCAGGTTGTTTTCAGTATAAGCGGTTACCATTTGGCCTTGCTTTGGCTGCAGCTATTTTTCAAAGACTAATGCATCAACTTTTTGGAAAACATGATAAAGTGCGATGTTTTCAAGATGATTTTTTAATTTTTGGCAAAGAAAAAGAAGAACATGACAATGTGTTAAGAGAGGTTTTAAGTGTTTTGGAACAAAAAGGGTTGACTGTTGAACATATGAAGTGCAAATTTGGCGTGACATCTATCATTTACTTAGGTCACGTTATTAGTGGTGCAGGAGTATCCACCAAACCTACATTGGTGGATTCTATTGTTAATGCTCCTCACCCTAAAAATAAAGATGAGGTACGGTCTTTTACTGGATTGGTGGAGTTTTATTCCAAATTTGTACAACAGTTTTCAAGCAGAATTTTTAACATAAGACAACTACTCAAGGACAGAAACACAATTTTTTGGAGTGAATAATGTGATAAAGAATTTGCGGATATTAAGAAAGCCATTGCCGATACACCTGCTTTAAGTAGTTTTGACCCTGCTCTTAATAATTGTATTACTGTAGATGCCAGCAACGGTGCACAAACAAAATATCGACTTTTTTATTTTGACCTACATTAATATCGAGTTTGAAATATCGTAGGGACAGAATATCGACATCAAGAATATCGGTGACCAGAATATCGACCTGAAGGTAAGAAATATAGTTTTTTTTAATATCGAAGTTAGTTCCACATGTTCTGTTATGTTTTGTATTTTTTTTAAAATATATGTATTAATTGTTTAGAAGTTAGTAATTCTTTTTAAAGTAAATTTTGCGTTTTAGTACCGTAGCGGGTTGTGGGTTTATAGGGGAATAGGGTGGGAAGTAATTTAATTATAGTAAATTAATTCATAATTTTTAGAAATTATTAATTATTTTTAATTAAATTTTGCATTTTAGTTCTGTAGCGGGTTGTGGGTTTATAGGGGAACAGGGTGGGCAGTAATTTAATTGGAATTAAGTAATTATTAATTTTTATTTATTGGTATTGATAATTAATTTATTTTTAATTAATTATTAATGGATAATTAATTTTTATTAATTGATGAATTGATAATTATATTAAATGTATTAATATTTTATTGGAGCGGGTTGTGTGTTTATAGGGGAATAGGGTGGGAAGTAATTTATTATAATTAAGTAATTATTTACTAATATTTATTGGTATTGATAATTAATTTATTGTTAATCCATTATTAATTGGTAATTAATTTTTATTAAGTATTATTTATTGGTATAGATAATTAATTTATTGTTAATTAATTATTAATTGGTAATTAATTTTTATTAATTGATTAATTGATAATTATATTAATTGTGTTAAATTTTATGCGGAGTGGGTTGTGTGTTTATTGGCTGAATAGGGTGGGAAGTAATTTAATGTTATTAAAGTAATTATTAATTTTAATGTATTGGTATTTATAATTAATTTATTGTTAATTTATTAATAAATCATTATTAAATTTAAAACATTATTTAATTGATAAGTATGATATTTTTAACCCCTACGCTATCCAACACTTTCCCTACTGTTGCACTCTCTGGAGTGGGAATAGTACTTTTTACCCATACGCTATCCAACACTTTCCCTACTGTTGCACTCTTTGGAGTGGGAATAGTAATTTTTACCCCTAACCTATCCAACACTTTCCCTACTGTTGCACTCTCTGGAGTTGGAATAGTAATTTTTACCCTCTACTCTATCCAACACTTTCCCTACTGTTGCACTCACTGGAGAGGGAATAGTAATTTTAAGCTTTTCACTATCCAACACTTTCCCTACTGTTGCACTCTCTGGAGTGGGAATAGTAATTTTTACCCCTACGCTATCCAACAATTTCCCTACTGTTGCACTCTCTGGAGTTGGAATAGTAATTTTTACCCCTACGCTATCCAACACTTTCCCTACTGTTGCACACTCTCGAGTTGGAATAGTAATTTTTACCACTACGCTATCCAACACTTTCCCTACTGTTGAAGTCTCTGGAGTGGGAACAGTAATTTTTACCGCTACGCTATCCAACACTTTCCCTACTGTTGCACTCTTTGGAGTGGGAATAGTAATTTTTACCCCTAACCTATCCAACACTTTCCCTACTGTTGCACTCTCTCGAGTTGAAATAGTAATTTTTACCCCTACTCTATCCAACACTTTCCCTACTGTTGCACTCACTGGAGTGGGAATAGTAATTTTAAGCTTTTCGCTATCCAACACTTTCCCTACTGTTGCACTCTCTGGTGTGGGAATAGTAATGTTTACCCCTACGCTATCCAACACTTTCCCTACTGTTGCACTCTCTGAAGTGGGAATAGTAATTTTTACCCCTACGCTATCCAACAATTTCCCTACTGTTGCACTCTCTGGAGTTGGAATAGTAATTTTTACCCCTACGCTATCCAACACTTTCCCTACTGTTAATGTCTCTGGAGTGGGAATAGTAATTTTTACCCCTACGCTATCCAACACTTTCCCTACTGTTGCACTCACTGGAGTGGGAATAGTAATTTTTACCCCTATGCTATCCAACACTTTCCCTACTGTTGCACTCACTGGAGTGGGAATAGTAATTTTAACCCTTTCGCTATCCAACACTTTCCCTACTGTTGCACTCTCTGGAGTGGGAATAGTAATTTTAACCCTACGCTATCCAACACTTTCCCTACTGTTGCACTCTCTGGAGTGGGAATAGCAATTTTTACCCCTACGCTATCCAACACTTTCCCTACTGTTGCACTCTCTGGAGTTGGAATAGTAATTTTTACCCCTACGCTATCCAACACTTTCCCTACTGTTGCACTCTTTGGAGTGGGAATAGTAATTTTTTTCTCTCTGCTATCCAATATTTTTCTGTATTGTTTTAGTTAATGTTGTGTATAATTTATTTTAAAAACATTAAAAGTATTGTAGTTTTTTAATTTGTTATATATATTTTTTATATTTTTATTTATATTATTTTTGTATGTGTATATATGTATTTATAATTTATAAAATGTGTTTAATAATTTATAAGTTATTAAAATAATTATTTATGAATATTAATAAGTAAGTATATATATTATATTTTATATGTATATGTTTAATTTATTTTAATATTATATGTATTAGTTATTATTTTTAAACATTTTTTAATATTTTTAACTATGTTTATTTTAATTATATGTATTATTTACTTTATTTTACATTATTTTTTAACATTTTAAAAAACAATATTTTTATAACGATATTTTTGACATCAATATTTTTTCTCAATAATTTTGTACTTACCATGATGTAGATAGGATGTCGATATTCGTGTCTTCGATATTTTGTCACGATATTTTTGTACCTCGATATTTTTGTAATCGATATTTTGTCAGTGATTCACCAGCAACAGGGACTTAGGGGGAGTACTTTCTCAAATTAATCAGGAGGGTAAAGAATGTATTATCGCTTACACTTCACGAGCATTATCACCCACTGAAGAAAAATTCTCAGTCATAGAAAAGGAAACGTTAGCATGCATTTGGGCTTTAGAACATTTCAGGGCGTTTGTGTGGGGAAAATCTTGCATTGTATGAAGTGATCACAAACCTTTATTAAGGTTATTAACTACTGAGGGGTTGTTTAATGCCTCTCCTAGGATTGCCAGAATGTTCTCAAGACTACAAGATTACGTTTACAAAATTGTTTATGTTACTGGGAAAGAAAATGTTGTTGCAGATTTTTTATCACGCATGCCTACTGAATAGCAAGACAGCCCTGACCATGAATGGGAAAATGTCCAGGTTGTATTAGTTCATGACCAAGGGTTATCCATTGTCAAGAAAGATGAATGGGTTAAGTTATAAAGTGCTGACAAGGAATTACAACAACTAATTATATTTACTATTGATGGATGGCCTCCAAAAAACAGTATTTCCAAAGAACTAAAACAGTTTTGGGAAATTCGTGATGAATTATCCGTACTCCATGGTAATATCTTAAGAGGTGAGAAAATTATACCCCCTTCATCACTCAGATTGAGCATTATTAAAATGTGCCATGAAGGTCATGGTGGAATTGTCAAAACAAAACAAAGAATAAAACAATGGTATTGGTGGCCAGGCATGGATTTAAGAATTGAGAGAGTAGTAAGGAACTGTGTATGTTGTGCCAATTCTGATAAGACCCTTGTTACTTTAAAGTCTAAAATGTCTGATCCCATTATTCCCAGACAACCTTGGCACACTGTTGCCATTGACATCACAGGACCTATTGGCACTCAAAGTAAATATATATTATCACTTATAGATATTTTCTCAAGATGGCCTGTACTCAAAATTGTGGATAAAGTGAATTCCGAAGTAGTTTTAAAATTTTGACACAGTGTCTTTGTTGGTGAAGGGCTTCCAGCACTTCTCATTAGTGATAATGGAGTCCAATTCACTTCTAAAATTCGAAGGATTATTTTGAAAGGGTGGGTATAAAACATTGCACCACTTCTTTGTACAATCAAAGCGGAAATGGCATGGTGGAACATTTTAATAGAGTCCTTAAAAATACTATTCAATCTGCTATTATCAATAATTGTGATTGGGAGATGCAAGTATTAAAAACTCTTGGGATGTACAGAACCACACCACACGATGCTCTAGAAGTATCACCGTTTGAAGTGATGAGAGGGAGAACCGTCAGAACAAAGTGCAGTCCTGAGTGGTTATTTGATACTTCAAGGCCTAGTGTTCCTGTGGATGTTTTAAGGTCCAGAATTGAGAGAAAGCATCTTAGGTACAAAGAAATGTATGACCTCAAACATGGTACAAAAGCTTGTAACATTAAGGTAGGCAGTTGGGTCAAAGTTAAAATACCATGGAAGGTAAGGAAAGGTGAAAGCCAATTTTCCAAACCTATGAAGGTAATTAAGGTTTTACGTAATGCAGTCCAATTAAACGATGGAAAAGTATGGCATCTTAAACGCATTGCTGTGTTGAAATAGTAGGGAACAAGACAGTTCTCTCTTAAGGAGTAATTTCAATTTTTTTTTATTGATGATGATCTTAATTGCAGTAGTAGCTCTGAAAGTACTGACAATAGGACTGTTCCTGATGTTCACCCTGATGCTAATATGGATCATGTAGAACTTGATCCTGAATCTTCTATTAGAAAGGATAACATGGTTGATATTAGTAATGCAAATGTGGATGAAGGAGAAGGAAGACGCTGTACACGCACTCGTATGAAACCAAAATGGTTATCTGAGTTTGTCTGTGATGATCTCTCCAGATAACACCCTTTTTTAAATTTTTTTATTATAATTTTTATTTTTTAAATACCCTTTAATGGGAAGATGTGTTGTGTATTTCACTTTAAAGTTGCTTGTATTATCTTGTGCAGCAGCGCGTGTATTGTATTTGTTTCATTTGTTTGTTCTGTTCTCCAAACGTTTTTCCTTAGCAACTGGCATTCACGCCATGCTGTGCTGAGGAGAAGCGTTGGAGATGCCGAGCTCCTATGGTGTTTCCACTACCTGAATAAATCTTGGATTTCACTACAAATTGGTATACTCATTGCTCAACACATTTCTCTGTATTTATTGCCTTCTTGTATTAATTATTATTTTCTTTTGTATTTCTTTTCCTCTTGTATTTTCACTTTTTTTCCTTCAAGGGGAAATGTGTTTTGCATAGCTTATGAGAACCATGAATTGTCTAAAGGTATGATGCTTCCTCCATGCCAGCAAGCTAGAATGTTTTGATTCAAGACAGCTGGAGAGAAGCTGATCTTCATGTCAGATGTATGTTTTCTCTGCTCCTTCTTTTTTATGAATATGTTTGTTTCCAAAACGCCAGGTCTGTGCCGAGTGACTTTATTTCAACTTCCTCTTTCTGTAATACTATCATAAGACTACAGCCACTCTTCTGACATCACCAGATTACTTTCCAAAAGACTCTAGTTCCTTCTGCTCTCATGGTAACAAATGGATATGGAAGGGCGAAAATAGAAGTGTGGATCAGCATTCATACCTGCAATCATCTAAAATTAACATCATAAAAACATTCAATACTATACATTTGAAAAATGTAGTTTTCTGGTGATTGCAAGCACTAAGAGCATTCATTAGCTAAGTGTTGGAGAGGAAATTTCATTTAAACTTTAGTCATATCAGAAACCTGATTATGACACTTTCTGAGAGAAAATAAATAAACATGCACCAGTTACGCGTTATAGACAAGATGATCTAAACAAGAGAATATTAGTTAGTGCATGCAGATAAAGGTATAGTCTAGACGATATCATTCGTGTAAATAATGTAGATTGTGATTTACTAAAAGAAAAGGACTATTTTCTATTAGCGTGTGCTAAAAATGTGTAAATGGTGAAATCTCAGGTCATTGAGTTTATCTCTAATCATACTTTATTATCATTTATACGTTTGTACAACTAATGAAAACTAGTTACTCATCAAAGTTTAACCTGATTATGATAACAAATTCAATTAAATGTATCTTTCTTGTGTAAGAGTGTGCACTGAAATAACAAAAGAAAAGAAGGTGTCACACATTCCTAATTACTGTTGCCTTCATGAAATTTTCATAGATTGTATTTCATACATGTACTAATGGCATACCCTTAGAACAAGTCAGATACCTTAGGTTTTTAAATATATTCATACGTTAGTACATTCGAAAAAGTAGAAATTTGTTGTACTGACACGTATTATTTGTAACCATACTAAATTATTAAAAGTGCATCAGCATTATATTAGAGTTATAATGTCTTATATTTGCTATGAATGCAGGCTTATTATTCAAATATGTTTTACATTACATTATTAGCCCAATTTAATGTAGGCCTGATGGTATATGTGAGGTCTTCTGCCTTGCTGAATCTACTGTCCATGAGAGAATTCCTGAGTATAACAAATAACGTGAAACAGTGTTTTCTTACCTGAGTTCTCATGTACTGTGTAAGATACTTTGCTACGTTTTACTAATGCAATCCTGAACAGCTGCCTGGAAAACTAGCCTCTTGAACTCTCTTATGTGCTCTTGCTGAACGAGCGTTGTTCCAACATATCACACAATGGATTGCTTAAGGACTGTATAATTGTCCCACCTGTTTCTCTACACATTGGGGGATATTCACAATTACTTATCTCCGATTTATCTCCACCTTAACTCATCAAAAGTGGAGATAGATTTAACACCCCATTCACAAGCGGGTGCAAACTGCAGACATCGCCAGTATTCCCGAGATAACTGCCCCAAAATGTATCTCCACGGTGGACACCACCAACTAACCCTAATGAGATGCAGAGTAGGCGTTCCCGTGCAAAAACACACGAAAACACCACAACACCACTTTCACAACGAACTGCCAGATCTGCGATGCGAACCAAAAACAGGCGATAAGCAGCGGTAGCAGCAGGGAATTAACACCTGTGTTTTGCTGGTGTTGAGCAGGGCGACTACCTGCAGCATGACAGGGAGCCCAGGCCAGAGCCACATCTGAAGACCCACAGATGCTGTGGAGACAATGATCATGCAGCTCGGAGACCCATGAGGGCCACAACACCCACCGCCACAACCCCCAGGCCCCCCACACCCCACCGGACAAACACATACCGTGCACAACACAAGAGCCACAAAAAGCGCATGACGTCGCACAATGACAAACAGAAACACACATGTTGAGACAGAAGAACAAGAAACAGTCACTCATCAGTGAAGTAACAACCAAAAACTTTATTGAAATACAACACAAAACACCAATGCGGAAGACTCCTGTCGGGTCCGCCCAAAATAAGAACGTGTGTCATGCGCACATCAAAGGAGCGAGACACAGAGAAACAGAGAATGAAAGAAAGGCAGAGAGAGAAAGAAAGAAAGGGAGAGGGAGAGAGGGAGAGAAGGAAAGGAAGGGAGAGAGAGAGGGAGGGAGAAGAAAAGGAAGGGAGAGGGAGAGAGAAGGAAAGGAAGGGAGAATGAAAGTGAAATGAAGAGATAGAAAGAAAGAAAGAGAGAGAGAGAAGGAAGGACACTGCCGCCCCCGCGCACCCAGGCACAACTGCTCACCTGCTGCCACCGGTGTGTCTCCAAACAAGTGCCGGGATACACTGCAAGCCACCAGGTCTGCAACCTGTCACCGAGGCAAGAGTCAATCATGTCAGAGTCCATCCCACTGCACACGGCAACAACGCCTGTCCGCCCCTGTGCACACATGCAGCCGCACCCTACCCCCTCCCGCCAGCCAGCGCTGGCTGTCCGCCCTTGCGCACCCAGGCCCCACTGCTCACCTTTTGCCGATGGTGTGTCCACCAGTGTGCACACCACGTGCCCGTGCAAGCTCCAGGCCCTGGTCCCGCCACCATGGCATGCTCCACATCATGCGGACCCGCACCGTGGACCAGCAGGTCCCACACATGATGCTGAGTCCTGAGGCATCAATGGCAGAGACCACATCAGTGCACATGTCATCATCGCAGGCTGCACACCCGCTCAGCAATTTCGATGCCACTAACCCTGTGCAACCCCAGTCAGCGCCATGTGGTGGTAGGCCGATGACGGCCGCAAGGCTTCGGGTGCCACTAACCCTGTGCAACCCCAGTCAGCGCCACGTGGTGGTAGGCCCGTGACAGCTGCAAGGCTTCGGGTGCCACTAACCCTGTGCAACCCCAGTCAGCGCCACGTGGTGGTAGGCCCTTGACGGCCGCAAGGCTTAGGGTGCCACTAACCCTGTGCGCAACAACTCATGGGCCCTTTATGATTGAGAACCGTGGAGCGTCCGTCATCCAGTCACCTCCGGCAGTGGGGAATGTGACGTTGCCGGCCCCTTATATACTCGGGGTCACATGGCCTGTGATGCCTGTGACCCCTGCGCCGGATGGGTGTGGTGTGTGTGCAAACCTGCCCTCAGGGACTGGCCGCGACATGCTGACAACTAGACCAGTGACCTGCAGACCACTAGCGTGTAGACCTGCGACATGTGGGTATGTGGACCCCCTCGGAGCGTAAGCAGAGTGGTCTGTCCTGGCGTATGCCGGACCAGCGCAGGGCTTGCAACAACGACTCGGGGGCTGTGGGCATGGTGCAGTCCATGTTCGGACAAGGAAGTGACTAATGCATGTGTCCCTGTTGTGGTGTCTACGGCACCCGCAACGCAATCGGCAACGTAGCACACTGTGACTGGAATCCCACTAGATGAGCATCATTGGCGTTAGGGGGAATCACTGACCCTACATTCATCCACACATTCATACTTGAATGATAAAAGACATGACACAGCAGTGCGTCCCAGAATGTTTATTGCACATCCAGTGGAGTTCAGCAGCTGGAGCAGTACAGGGCCTTGCCAACCCCACTTCACAATATGGGCCCGTGGAGGGCCAGCCGGGGAATGAAAAGGACAGAGGATAAGGAAGAGTACAGTCCGCAGTCTGGTCGCCGTGTCATTGGTCACCAAACAGGATATGGAAGTCCATGTCATGGTCCAAGGTGAGTGCCGCAGAGTGTATCGGGGGTCAGTGGTAGGTCATGGGGCCATGTACGGCACCAAGGAGCAACAGGCCAGGTGGCGGACATGAATGCTAGTGCCTCCTTCTGAACTCAAGCCCATCCACGTCCTCGTCCTCGGATGTGTGCCCTGCCCCACCTGTGGGTGGTGCTGTTCCGGCTGCGGCACTGTGTGCCACTGACACATCAGGGGCCGGAGGTGTATTGCCGGCCGCTCTGTGTGGCAGGGACACATCAGGTGCTGGAGGTGGAATGTCTGCCGCACTGTGGGGCACGGACACACCAGGGGGCGGAGATGTGGATGGTGTAGGGGCAGCAGCATTCATCTGCGCCATGCCTTGTGGCATCAATGCCATGATGAGGACATGCAGGGCCTGGTAGATCCCAGCTACATTTCGCTGATGTGCAGCGGTGGCTGCCATCCTTTCCGCCTCCATCCGCACCATGTCCTCCATGAGCCTCCGCATGCGTGCCATCTCCTGGCTGAGATCGCTGGAGCCACTCTGAGCAGACAGGTGCTCTTGTCTCAGAGTCATGACTCCAGCAATGTCAGCCAGGGCTCGTTGGAGACAATGGAGCGGCGTGTGGGTGTCCGTTAGGGACTGGAGGTGGTCCCTGATGGGACTCAGAACCCATGGATGGCGTCCAGTTTGGTATCCATGAGGTCAAACCCCACCTGCACCTGCTCAGCCATCTCCCTCTGGACCTCCAACACACGGCGTTGGAAGGTCATGGGTTGTTCGGGGGGGGTCTTGGAGACAGCCGGGGTTGTGGGTGCCTCCTGCTGGGTGGTTTGTGGAGTAGGTGGGGTCTCCTCGATGCAGCTGGCTGCCCTGGTCCTGGAGGTGAGTGGCGGATGAGTTCCATGATGTCTTGGAGGGCTTGGGTGTCGATGCTGGTGGTGTCCTCCTCGTCATCAGTGAAGAGTGGCTGGGACTGCTCTGCAGGTGGCGTTGATGGTGCCCCTGCAATGTGAAGGGGAGATGCTGTGTTACAATGTGTCCTCATGTATGTGGCCGCATGGTACATGTTGACATTCAGACAGCATGGCAATGTACATTGTGACAGTGTGTAGATCAGGGCCATGATCCAGAGTCATTGTGGGTGTGCACTGTGCTCTGCTTGATTGTGCATGTGTGCCATTGTGGCCATCTCCCCCGCTCCCCCAGTACCTGGTGGTTACTCACCCTGTTGCCGTTGTGTTGTGTCATGTCGAGCAGTGTCCGGTGCCCTGACACCTGCCACGGTCTCCACACTGATGACTGTCGACACCAGCTCCTCCATGTCATCCAGCTCCAGCTGTGGCGCTGGGCTCCCACCTCCAGTCTGCATTGCTGCCTTCTGGTTGCCTGCGAGTTTCTCCTTGGTCTTGCGCTTGATGTCATTCCATCGCCTCTTGACCTCGTCCATTGACCTCTTGTGCTCTCCGACGGCGTTCACCTTGTCCACGATGGACCGCCATAATCCATTTTTGGTGCCCAATGACACATTGGAGGTGACGAACAGTTGTTGATGGTGTTCTATCACCTCCGTGACCAGGATCCGATTCTTCTGCGGACTGTTCTTCGTCTTCCTCTTCTTCTTGTCCTTGCCCTTCCCTGTCACCGTAGTCCCGGGCTGGTCGTCCGGGGTACTTGTGGGGTTGTGCTCGTCCTCTGCGCTTGCTCCGGCTGCCTCCATGGTGCTTCGGTGTTGGTCATTTTGTGTTTGTGTGTTTTTTCTCCCTTTGTAGTGATTTTCCCACCTGCCGTGTGTGCATGGCAGGCCTGGCGCTGCTTATCACTGATTTCCTCATCGCGAATGGGCTCATCGCACGTTTTTTGGTGTTGGGGTTTGTGTTTTTATCACCGTCGCAGTGGTTGTATCGCGGACATTGTCCGCGGTTTCAGGAGACTATCGCATGGTACCGCCGTGTTGTGAATTCCACGTTAACACGGGGTCACTTTCCCGCGATGGACTGCGATGTGTAAAGTTGCGTTAACATTTTTTGGAGATGTTTAGCACACGTTCTTGTGAATATACCCCATTGTGTCTTCTTTATGTCGCCTGGCACCCATCCTATGAGAACTGATCAATTGACTGAGTGGTTTGACCAGATAAGGTGATTCCAGTAGGTATCACCCCCGGAACTTCAAGAATAAAATATTGCTTGAATTAACTGATGAGGGATTCTTGCCTGGCTGGAGTGGGTGATGGATGAGCTGCTGACTATTTCTTACTTACGAATTTCTTTTCTGAACTTTACTTGGCAAATCTTGATTTCCCCAATGCGGACACACCTGGCTTCCTTTACGAACTGACACATACGTAGTGTGCGCTGAGTGGTCTCTTCCTTTCCTGGGAGACTGGTTGAACTGGCATGTTTCATGTCCCTTCCTGAACTCTTGAGCTTTGGTATTTTATTTTAAATGCCTTATTGGAACTTGACTAAACTGTCTTTGACGTGATTTATTGATGCACTTGCTTACCTTAAATCCTGATAAACTAAACTAAATCACAATAATTACTCAGCTATCATGAATGTTTCTCTTTAATTGAGTGTGCATTCCTAATTTAGGGACTAATGACCAGAGGAGATCATATTAGAGAGGTCTCAGAACATCAAATGCTAATGTTGTTATCCTGTACAGCTTTAACAGGGCTCTTAGTGTGTGTGATTCTGACTTGCCTACATTTCTTCAGGAGACTTGGGCTTGCTGTGATAATCATTTATCTTTATAGTATTTGTTTGAGTAATCTACATGAGTCTGATTTCTAGTTTGTTGTTCAGTTATCCAATTCCTGGTCCTCATAGGATTACTGTTGGGACTCTCTATATCTGACCCCTCTTGGCACTAAACAAGATCCATCGGAGGGCCAAGAGAGAGAGGTATGGGACTCTGACAGGGAAACAAGATAATACATTAAAGACAAAACTGAATGGGCCTAGTAATGCTACAACATAAGTAATGGTTATAGATATCGAAAGGAAGACATTGGTAGTCTGTTGATTCTACTACTGTACATAAACACCAATCATTAATTAGGAACAGACTTCCCTACCCCCCAGATAAGTGGATATAGCAATGGTTCTACAGAGAGAGGAAAAATAGACATGTATTTTACTCCTCTCCCATTAGGCTATAAACATGGCAAGAAAGACGTTTGGAGAACTACAGGCATGCCAGAAAACACAGTTTCTGATCCTCCAAATCAATACACATAGGTTAAGGAATTATCATAAGAGCGATGTGTCATACCCAAATCTATTGTAGAACATATGGATTAGAAAAGTCATTATCTAAGATAAGGCTAAGACTAGCTAAGGTGAATAAAGAGCAATAGAAGAATAAAAACACCAAACATTATCGCCTGTTAGTGTGAATCCATGCCTACATTTGTTCTCAGATCTGCATAACTCTGTGCAACATCCTGCATACTTTGTAGTGACCCCATGTGACTCGGCCCCTTGGTAGTAACATCCAATTAACGGGTGTAGCTCCAAGCCATGTAGATGATCCTTACTCCTCTCATTAGGACAGACAGGGTTATAAAGTCTTGTTCTTTCATCCTGTGATGCCTGGTGAAGATGCAAGGCAAACTGTTGTTAGGCACAGGTGTACCTCCACCTGTTGCTAAATTGAAGCACTCAGTAACTATTGCTGGGCTTGGTCATATAAGGGCCAGTTGCTGGGCACGGTGGCATGTTACGACAAGTTATAAAGGGTTCTCACAGAAGCTCAGTGTAAGAAACAGGGTTTCATGTTGCCAGTGCTGTTTTCTCCACTTTACTTTGGGCATGCCCAGTTTGAGTTCCTTAGCTGCTATAGTTGTGGACATAACCATAACTGTGCTCAGAGAGGGAAATCAGACAAAGTGTCTCACACCTCTAGCATTGGGCTATACACAGATGGACAATGGACCAGGAAGAGACCTCAAAGATAAAAAAGAAGGGTCTACACTGTTCATATCCTCCAACTCAGTACATGCACGATAGAAAATCGTCATAGTGGGGCTTTATCACATCCTAATCTATTTTTTAACATGCAGATTAGAACAATCATGGTTATGATACAAATACTAGTGAAAGCAAATAAAGAGCAACTCGAGAGCCTGTTGAAGACCTTTCCCACCCTCGTTATTTTTTTTGGCAAATATGTTTATTAAACAATTTTCGTTTAAGTATTGCAGGCAATATCCACATGTTCAGTGCAAAGCGGTCTAACTTTAGGCTTTTATAGTTACAATTACATTGCAATGCATAAGAGATCAGTGGATAATTTGAGAAGAGACACTTTTGTATTCAATTTCCAGGGATGACACAGCAAACACATGACTTGTCATTAGCGTACTCAAGTCCTGATGCACAGGAGCAACAGCAGTGTATAAAGTACCAGTTTTGTGCACTTAGCGTAAAGGATACTGGGATCAAAGGGGAGGTAAGCCGTCTTTAACAATGCTTTGCAGGTGTAGCAGCATATCATCCCATTCCATGGAAATGGGTTGCTTGCATAGGGCTCTTGCCTCCTCTCGCAGATCGTCATTCTCTCAAGACATGTGCCTCAGCCCAATGACCCAGGATGCACTGCCATGAAGTAGCACATAGAGGCAGAGCAAGGAGCCATCTCAAGGTGAGGGTGCACTTAGCTAATAGCAGAGCAAGAACTTGCTGCTTCTTTTTTCACTTAGTGCGTTTCTAATTACCCAGGGAAACTACCTCGCATGCATTAAGATCTTCTCATTTGGTAATATCAGTTAAGCCTGTGTGAAAGCCTTGCCACTATTGTGAGAGAGAGGGGCAGGATCATAGCAAATGCTGGAAGTCAGCGTGCAGAGACTGACAGCAGGGCAGTGGAGGCTATCTTCTGCGAAAATCTGATTTAGCTTGTCATAGGTAAGGTACACTCTATGCAGGATGGAGAATTGAATGTTTTCTAACACTGGCAATCCTACAGAGCAAGTGAGGATACTCCAGAGCAAGCATCCATTTAGAGTCGTAGAGACCCCTGCCAAAATCTTCCACCCAGACCTCGCAGAGATCTGCGAGGGGGACCATAGTATGTTCTCATAGGGCTTTGTATAGCCAGGTGATGAGGTGCGAACCCATGCCCATTTTGATAAATTTTTATATAACAGATTCGGTTTGCAGCTCTTAATCCACATTGCCCCATAGAGTGCAACAGATCTTCCTCAACTGCTGATAAACTAAGAATTGTCTCGGGTAGACACCATTTTGTTCTATATTGCTCTCAGAAGAAAGTAGATGGCCATTGAGGAAGAGATCACCTAGTGTGTGTACGTTCCACTCATGCCAGTGTTGTAAGTCTCAGTCTGTGAAGTAACCTGGGCAAGCCTTGTTGTGGTATCACCAGAGCATATTGGATAACATACAGAGTAAGCTGGGTGGTACGATTAATGCATTTTTGGGGAATCAGCACTAACCGCAAGGGACCACAGCTCGGTTAGGTAATAGAGGGCAAAGTGCTATCTCTGGCGTGAGCAGGCCTTGTCCCAAACAGGTCTCATTGAGAAACCTACCAGCCAGCCAGAAAAACAAACATTGGAGCTGGGCAGCAAGGTAGTATAACTCAAGGGGTGGGCACTCAAGCTACCTTGGCCTACCAGTAGCTGACGTTTGGTCAACGTAATCACGACAGCAATTGCCCTATATCAGATCTCTCAACAAGCTACCAAGCAAGACAATTTCCTTGATGGGAAGACTAGGATGGTAATGGAGTGATATAATAAACAAGGTAGAGTTACCATTTTGGACAACACTCTTTTGTCCATGTTACAAGTGGAAGTCCCTTCCAAAACTGCATTTGAGTCTGCAATGTAGCCTGTTACCTGTCAAAGTTGCCCTCAAATAGATCAACCTCCGAGTGGTATATTCTGACCAGAATGTAACGAAATGTTGTGTCCTCCCAGGGGAGGGCCTCCTATGAGGTCCCTGGATTGCCTGGGGGCGCCCGTGCAGAGAGGGAAAATGCATGATGTGTTCCTGCGAAGTGTAATGCAGCCACATTGCTGAAGTTGCATGGGGCCAAGCTGATAGCGACAAGTTACTGGTGAACACCCTTTGGATAAAACAGAATGTAATTGGCTTATAAAAATAACATCTGATGCCCATTGTGTTCCCTCATTGCGTAGCCGCATAGCAAGAGATTCCATGGCAAGTGTGAAAAGCAAGGGGGAAACGGTGCAGCTCTACCTTGTACCTCTGCAGACAGGGAAAGAGGCTGATATTAAACTATCCAGTCAGATGCGAGAAGAGGGAGCAGTGTACAGTAATTTAGTCAGCTCAGCCATTCACATCCCATACCCTATCTTGACCAATTCCAGGAAGAGAAAGTCCCAATCAAGCATATCAAATGCTTTCTCCATATCTAGCACAAGGCAAACAGAATGCGGAAACCGGGGGGGAGCTCTATCTAAAAAATGTATCATGTATTTTGCTGAGGGACAAAGTCATTCTGATCATGGTGTATTAGTTCTGGAAGAATGTATAAGTATTTGTGTGTAAGTGTATTAGTTCTGGAAGAATGTATACGTATAAATGTGTAAGCTAGGATCTTGCCTAAGATTTTATAGTCAGCACCAAGTATCGCTATCAGCCTGAAAGATGACAAATGAGTTGGGTCTCAGTCAGGCTTAGGTATAGATACGAGGGGGACTCATGAAAAGTGAAAAGCAATGTTCCTGCCTGGAGAGTCTCCTCATATAAAGCAGCCAACCGGGGGATCAGTTGTGTCCAAATGTCCGATAATATTCTAATAGGATCCGTCTATGCTGGGGGGTTGGCCAGTTGCAAGATTATGAATTGTGAGTTTGATTTCTAGCACAGTGATCAGGGCACCAAGGTCTTCCCTATGGTCTTCAGGTATACGTGTCAGAGTTAGGTTAGATAGGAAATGCACAGCCTTGTCCACACTGGGCTGGTGGGAGCTGTCATAAATCACGGAATAATAGGCATATAGCATAGTGCCAGGTCGGGGTTGTATTGACACTACAGGGGCTGTTTGGAATTCCTGTCAGACGAGCCAGGACAGCAACCTGCCAGGTTTGTTGCCATCTGCATGTGTATTAATGGTGTAAATTCTGTATTCTAGGCAACTTAGCCGTTCAAATAAAGTTGCATGTTTAGCATGGGCATTTCTCACTTCATCAACCCTGGTAGTGTCATAAACTGATTGACAGCATTGGTCTTCCTCTGATTCAGAAATATTCACTTCAAGCTCCCTGCGAGCACTGACTAACATATGGATGCACGAACCCCTGATAATGATCTTGAAGGATTCCCACTCAACCACCCGTGATTGTTTGCAAAGCAGTGGGTGATGTGGTCAGGTAGCATACAGGTAGCATACTATGGATGGCTGAGTCTTTCAGTGTTTCCCATTGAAGTCACCAGTTTGGAACTGGGGGAATGGTTTTGCCCCAAAAGAGGTTCACTAGAGATCACTGCCCCTAGACATTCAGAGCGCACCATGAGTGGAAATATCGAATGCGAACAGAGAAGTTAAATAAAATGTGAGGAACCGAATAGTGGGAGTACACCCTTGTGTTAGGGTTGTGCTGCCAGCAGATGTCAGTAAGAGACCAATCTAAAAGCTGTTGATCAAGGCTGGTAGCATTTTGAGTGGCGGGGGCTTGGGGCATAGGAAAATGTGATCTGCCCAGGTGCACGTTCAGGACTCTGCTAGGTCTCCACAGAGGATCCAGGGGATACCGACCTAATGTTTTAAGTGTCAAAGAGACCGTTAAGGAAGATAAGCTGGTAGATGTTACGGGTGTATATGCTGCAGAGTGAGACTCAAGTGCCATCTAGGCAGTCATCGATGAGGGCAAAACGCCCTTCATTATCTAGCAGCATACTGAGGGGGTTGAAATAGAACTTCCGCTCAAACCCAAACTAGTGTGCCTCTGGTATAAGCTGAGAAGGTGGTGGAGTAAAAAGTGCCTCTCCAGAGCTTCTGTAACTTGAAGGTCTCTGCCAGTATCATTTGGGTTTTTGGGAGAAATATGATATGTGCTGCCTGGCCTTTAATGTAGGAATACATAGAATATCGCTTAAGCGCCATGTACATCCCCCTTAAATTCTGGGTGAGGAAACAAATGTTAGTGGTAGGGACCATGATTAGTTAGGAAAGCAGAGAACCTGCATGAGCCACATGTTTCTAACTCCCTTGTAAGTTCCCTGACATAGTTATTTTCCAGGTTCCTGCATTTGGTTCAATTATAAGACAATTTAAGAACCTGCATTTCACCAGTAGTAGTAGCAACAAACTGTACAAATTGCAGTGGCTCACAGCTTATGGCTGCATGCCCAAACAATGTAGAAAACTCTTATTTTTTTTTTATATATGCAGAAACAAATGATTTGGATTATTATGATTTGTAAGGCCCCAGGTGAGGCACACTCTTTTTTTTTTTGCAGTTAGTAAAAACAAACATAAATAAGCAATTCATCGAAATACAAGTATCGTCGTTAATATGCATAATACATGATAAGTAGCCGTCAAATGTATATGAATAAAAGCCTAAATAAGCATAACCTTGCTAGCAATTAAATATACCATGCTCCCTTTTCAAAGATATAAATGAGCATAAAACTACATCCTGCCCCAGATTTTAAAAAAATGTCCTAAAGCTCCTTCTCTTTGCAAATATAGTTTTTCCTTCGCCACAATTCGGGACATCTTAAGTAACCATTGGGAAAAGGTTGGGGGCTTAGCCTCCTCCCATTTTTGCAGAATCAGAGATTTAGCAACCAGTGATTCAACAAGTGATGCAATAAAAATATACTGTTGCTGTCGGATGGATAAGTTGAATGTATTGATAAATACTAAAAGAACAGTATTCAGTTCAGGAGTTAAGTTTATTTGGAGCTTGTTGCTAAGCCAATGAAATATTTGCTTCCAAAATTGAATTAAAGCTGGACATGAAAAGCAAATATGAATCCAGTCCCCATTGTAGCAATTACATCTAAAGCATGCTCCCGAAAAATAGAAAACTCAAATAGATTTGTGGGGTGAGCCTAGTCTAGGTCTCTGTGGAGGATGGCGGTGACCCAGGATTACAACACCAGAAATGAGCAGCTGATGTGGGGCAACCTGAAGAGAGTGTCTGTAAGGTGAGGTTTGCCCATGTCAGGGAATCCAACCAACTGCTTTCCCTGGAGCATGAGGAAACTGGTCATGATGAACAGAGAATGAGAAATGGTTTATGCAAGCTACTCCAAAGATGACCAGGAAGCAAGAGTAGACAGTGTCAAGACTTGGCCTGTTGTATTCCTCTTAGGGTGTCCATACACGGGCTTTCCTGTATCATGTCCTAATATAGGCACAATTCACCCTGCCCTTATATAGGCATAAAATCCCAGTCCTTATTTAGGCATTAAACCGTGCACTCCAAATACAGGCATGGTCTTCGACATCCGTCCACCCTAACGTCACAACGAGTTCTTGAAGAACAGACCCTTAGGCTTCAGGAGTTTCCCTAGCACAGGACTATTGATTTCTTCAAGGACTCATCTATTATGCATGAACCGTTATACCTTAGGGGTTCATTCATGACGTCTTCCGCTGTCCGATTCACGTCAATGCTTACATTATGAGGTACCTCTCAGGTATAAATATACCTTCCCTAGCCCTTGTAAATCAGTGGAGACCTCGACTTCAGAGGAGCCCGCTTCCCAGCCTGATGCACTGAGAAGACACTGTCATCCCTGCACGCAGAGAGTCCAGCTTCCAGTGATCTTACTTCCCTCGCGGGGTGTTGGAGTTCGAGTCTGGCAAGAGATTCCCACCTCTCTCATTCTTAAGGTATGGAGCTGACTAGAAACCTAGAGGGACTCTTGGCATACTAGGCATACTAGGCTTAACATACTCTTAGTATACCGTAGCAAGGAATACTTCACCTACTTCATACCTCTCCCTACACCTAGGTTAGGTTAGGTACATTGGGGTAGAACTAGCTTAGAAACGCATCGTATGAGTACTCGCATTTTTAGCTCATGCTACTTATGTATGTGAATATATGCTAAAAGATAATGCTATCGCAGTATTATTTATTTCTACTGCTTACACTGTACATTATTTATCTTGCATACTGTCTTGTGATCGTAACAGCACATTTTACTTACACGAGAAACAAGACTGTTCAATAAATCTTTTATTGAAACACCCGTCTATTCTTTCTGTGTAACTTTGGGAAAACTAAGCATGCACGATTGAGCTGAGTGAAATAGTTATCTATTGTTTCTACGACTCTGGGACACGTTCTGATTCTAAAAGGGAAACAAAGTTGTCATGTTTTGCGGCTGCCAGAAACTACTCCTTTCTTGTTTATCAAGGAGTTTCTAGTGGCCTCTGAGATAGCTGGCACAAGTAATTAAGTTTAATATACTCGATAGGGACATACCGACCTTAGTCCTATGTCAAACTTATAGGGTATATTATTCCAATGCGAAGAGCCTATTAGGGAAATAGGAGCTACACTACATGGCGCCCAACGTTTGGTAAGGCAGTAATTTAACGCAAGATACTGAGTAACTCAGCCGTGCTTTTCCTCAGAGACCCCTACCCATATACTCCAAAAGACGTCTGGAGTGGGCAGGGTTAAGTATCCGCCACGGCTACATAGGGAAGTACCCTTTATATTAGCTGTTTGGTTTGCTCAACGTTGAAGGAAACAGTGTTCAAAAATATTGTGCACCTTATCTTTGTTTCCTTGAAACTTGTTCTACATTTTTCAAAAAACAAAATGCCTGACTCCGACAATGACACCGTAAACGGTGGTGCTGCGGCTAATCCAGACCAAGCAGCAGTTTTTAACATTACCGGTTTAGATGGAACGGAGGAGGGTGTTATAGACATCCATCCAAAAATAAGAAGAGCCATCACTCTAAAACTTATAAAACACGGCCTACCACCAAGAGGCGGTAGAGCAGTTTTCGTGATAGAGGCACACGAATACTTTCAGACATTCATGGGTAATATTTCCTGAATCCAATTCAGTAACAAAGCTGTTTCACTTCTACAAAGAAGATGATCCACCAGAGGAATATATTCCTTTCGAGGATATTGAAATTTCACTAACATACCAGGAGCATCAGCTCTGGTTTAAAGGCGCCCTAAAACATCATAGAAACATTACCAGGCTCGGTCCACTAGGTAGACCAGGAGCAACATGGCCGATTCTAGCTGGCTATACACCTCATCCTGAACTGGATATAATGTCAGATGAGGAACTACTTACTCAACTTACAGAGTTAATAAAAATCTACAGACAATTAGTCCAATATGTCATGCGGACTTTCACAGTCCAACCACTATTGACACTTCCAAATCAAAATCCTCAACAGGGGAATACACTAAAAATTACACCACAGACTCTATACGCAGTCATGGGTAAAATGCCCACAAAACGTGAGCAAATTCCGTTTTGGATAGCTCAAAAAATTACTCAAATCGAAGCAGTATTTCCAAATACTAGCCCGTATGAGAAACACAGAATACTGACAATAAGTTTACCAATGGGGATCACACCACAACTGGAAGACTGCACCTCTTGGGGCTCAGTCTTTGCTGCCATCTATACTAACACACATGGCATTCCGTCAATTGCGGTAATACCAGATGTCCTGAAAGAAATTCAAAAAGAATATGGGGCAGAGCCTGCTCTAAATTTGGGTATGAAATTACTGAAAGGGAGGCAGCAGCAGTGGCGATCCGCCAAAAATTAAGGGAATTTGATGTTACAGAACATCAAACAGAGCTGCCCAGAATTATAGAACAATCTTATGCAGAATTAGGCAGAGGTAGTTTGGGTGGAAGACCAGTGAAGCCAAAACTATCTGAAAGTCCTGAGAAGGACTCTATTAAACAAACTCCTACATCTTCTAAAAAGAAGTGGGAGACTAACAAACAAAATTCAAACGAGAAACGTTCTCAATCCCGAGGTAGGTCTCTTCAAAAGGAGCCCTCTGAAAGGAGGTATAACCTCAGAATAGGGATAATTTGAAAAAACCTGACAGGTATCAAGATACTGATACACGTTCCTCTCGTACCTTTCAGATCTCGTCACAGACATCGGAAAGAAGAGGATGGTCAGAACATAGAGAAGAACGCGTGAAATCAAAAGACGACAAACACGTTCAGAAAAACAAATCAAAACCTCAATTCTCCAAAAAGAAAGTAGCAGGTCTAAAGATCAGACATGCCGAGAATACTGAGAACACAACTCAAGAACGGAGAATGGGCTCAGACAATGCTGGACAGTGCAGCAGAAGTCACAATAGCTCGCCAGAACCTGAAGGAACTTCTGGAGATAGTGGACTTGAATGAGTACATTACAGTAGAAACTGTAGACACCAGGGTTAGTACTCCACAAACGTTATATGAAATAACACTCCGGATGGAGGGAAACATACCAAGACAGGTGAAAGCGCTTTTTTGGGAAAGACTATCAAGGGGCTATGACATACTTCTAGCAGAAAAGGACTGGCCACCACAATTTGTCAGGGAGTGCCCACACGGCGAGGACATTATTATGCCTGCCTTCTCTAACCATATTCCAATTCACCTAAAATATATATATGCCAGGAAATGGGCAGTAGCCCAGGCCCCAGCATTATATAAAAATCATGTAGGATGGGATGAGGATTCCCCTCACCTTAATATACATCTGAAACATGAACCTACTGCACAAAGGCAGTACCCAATAAAGCAAGAAGCTAAAAAACAGGTCAGGGAGATCTTAGATCAACTTGAATACCAAGGGGTGATTGAAACATGCACCTCCTCAATGAACAATCCTTTGTTTCCTGTCTCCAAACCAGACAATACATATCGTCTAGTATTGGATTACAGACACTTAAACACTTGTTCTAAAACATTTGCAGTGCAAAACGCACATAGCACAGCATTAATGAATAACATTGTGCGTAAAAAATATAAAACCACATTAGATATCTCAAATGGTTTCTTTTGTCAAAACATAGCACCTGAAAGCAGGTACTTAACAGCTTTCTCCATAATGGGGACCCAGCGTCAATTTTGTCGACTCCCACAAGGGTTCAAGAACAGCCCGGGGTTATTCTCAGCGAGGGTAAAGGAGTTACTACAAATTTATGACAATGAGGCATTGTCCTATGTCGATGACATCTATCTGACAGACGATGACCTGGATAAACACTTGAACAGGGTGAGCACCATTATATTGGGATTCGCCTCTGAAGGTTACAAATTCAACTTCAAAAAGTCCAGAATTGCCCATCTCAATGTCCTATTTCTAGGATATGAGCTTTCAAGTGAAGGCAAGAGCTTGGCAGCTAACTTCCTAGAGAAATGTGCGCTGCTCCAACCTCCAAAAACGCTGAAAAACTTACAATCCATCCTGGGTTTCCTAAATTTTGGAAGAACATACATACTAAATTACGCAGAAAGGGTTAAACCTCTCTACGCATTAATCAAACCTGATTTTTCAATCAAAAACTAGACACAGGAACACACATAAATTTTGCGTTCACTCCAGGCTAACATGTTAGCAACAAATCACTTACAAACACGCGTAAGTAAACGCAACCTGGTGATCCGAATAATTTCGGGTCAATGCGGATTCACCTACTTAACATTTAACGAGGGTGAAAAAATACCAATCGCATACAAATCTCATTTGTATACACAAGCAGAAATGCGCTTCACTTCAACTGAAAAAATTCTGACAGCTGTTCAAACCGCTGTAGCAAAAGAAAGAGCCCTAGCACAAGGGAAACGCATTATTGTCGTAACCCCAGTACCAGCTTTAGAAGCGGTCACAAAAGCAAGCATTCCAAATGCTAAAGCATTACATCCAAGATTCATACAATGGGTTAATTCTCTTGCTGCAACAGATGTTGAATATGTTTTTGACCCAGATTTAAAAACACAAGCATTCCTGCAATATGAACAAGAATGTCCTCTGCCTACTGAAATTCTGCCTCTCGATCAGTACGAATTCATAATTTACACTGACGGATCCGCACAACCCGCAACAGGGAGTAAGCAAGCTTACAGTGCAGCGTGTGCAATCGTTAAAGGTCGCATGCGAGATGGCATCTTCAGACCTATGGTCACAAAAACCCAGTCTCTAGGAGATTGCACAGCTCAGCGAGCTGAACTACAAGCATTCAAACTGGCACTTGAAAGTACAGATCGAGAATTCCCCACACTAATAGTGTGCGATTCCTTTTACTGTGTGCAGTCGTATAATGAATATATACAAAAATGGCTTGAAAATGGTTTCAAAGATGCGAAAGGTGGCACAATAAAGCACAAAATGCTTTGGGAACAAGTAGTTCAGTTAAAAAATGAACTACCAAAGGCTCACGTGATCCACACACTGAGTCATCAACGTGATGGCGTTCACGTTGCAGGAAATTCATTGGCTGACGAAGCCGCAAAGGGGGCTGTTCAGATGGCTTCCGTAACTGCGATCACTCATTCAAAAACGAAAATAGACGGTGAGATAATGTTGGCTGTCAATGCTTCAAGCAAGGGCAGCAGTGCAGCGTTACCAAAAAAGTTTCCACTCAAGTACTCTTATGTAATTGATGCGAATAACGTTCCTTTTGCTCGAATCCCTGGAGTGGGGGATAGGGTAATTCCAAACATGGAACATAGAGCAGCTTTGATTTATGAAGCACATTTGGGGGAGGGTCTGTCACATCAAGGGATCTCTAAAACAATTTTGACATTAAAAGAGATGTACTGGTGGCCTGGGATGAATACGGAAATACACATATTTATCAATAACTGCTTAGACTGTAAATTACAGCGAGAAAGCCACCAGACACCATGCTGCAAATGTAGCCGCCCAGTACAGACACCATTGTTAGACAGCATTAGACTATCTATGCACAGGCGTCCCACTGGACGAATGCAATCCCACAAATACTGAATCAAGGTTCCTATGGATATGGCCTCAGCGCTCGGCTGACGCTCGAACTGTTATAAAAGGTTTGCGAGTCTTTATCGGCACATACGCAATAGGCACGTTACATTCTGACCAGGGCCCTGCGTTTAGCTCTAGGGCTTACAAAGAAGCCATGGCCAGTCTGTTCGTTGCATTGCGGTACTCCTCTCCATTCCATCCTGAGGGAAATTCGGTTGTGGAAAGGAAAAACCGAGACATAAAGCAGTCTATAACAGCTAGGTTATTAGGTTCGGGTGATGGGTGGGTCAAATATCTTTATGGGGACCAACGCTCATTAAACAATCTGCCAAGAAGTTCTCTAGGGGGGGTCACTCCATATGAGGTCCTATTTGGGACAAGAATGTGGGTACCAGACCTCGATCACGTAGGCACAGTGGTGGAAAATAAACCGTTTGATATCAAAGATCGTTTGGCTGTTTTACAGGAACTCAATGAACTAAGATCGAAACAAAGCAACGTATTCCTGAAGCCAACCACCACTGGGGAAAAACCGGCGGTCCCAGCAAGGCCTGTCTGGATTCCAAAAGTTGGGGATCTAGTCAGAGAAAAGATTGCGGACAAGAAGGAATTTGGACCTTCTTACAGACAACCAGTACCTGTCCTAGCAGGTCAAGGAACAAGAACAGTACTTCTGCCACCCCTTGCTGGAAGAAAGGAGAAAAGATTTGTGTCCATCGACCTCATCAAACCACAGTATGTGGCCAATACTAAGTAGTAGGCCTCGTGGACTCTGACCTAGTAGCAGACACACTCCTCTCGCTACTATCCAAGAGGTTCAGACTGAAAGACTGATAACAATTGGGAATTCAGCAGTAACAGATGAAGGACTAAGCAACAATGCTATGGAACTCATCCCTCTTGAAAATCAAATAACAGTTCGTCCAAATACACCTTTCTACACCAATGTAGCAAGTGATCAACTGGTTCCAGCGATTTCGACAAATCCTGATGCAATTCCAACAATTGACAGAACTGCTTCTGGCTATTTCATTAACTTTGATACGTTCTCAGAAGATCCGAGTGAACCTGAAACGACGCCAGCATCATTAACATTCAAGCAGCAAGTACAAGACTTTCTTCACTTTCTGAAAAAGACTTATCTGGTTTCTCCATGGATTGAACTCTGGATTATTTCTGGAATATTTGTTTTCCTGCTTTGGCTAGCTTTGGTTACAACTATGAGCGTGCTTATAAATGGCAGATACATCCATGTGAACCTTGAAGGATAAGATGTGAACGTGCTTTTGAAACCTCATAAATCTTCCCATCGTGAAGCAAGAGACTTGTCAACAGTGAACATCACAGCCGTTCATATACAGGATGGTATAGTGTGGGACAAAACTGATTTTGATATCTTTGGCCCAACAGAACAATTGAACATTCCACATGTGTTTAAAATTTCACTAAGTGATCTCATTTCGTCCAGTACCTATTCTGATGATTGGGACTTTGAGACTGTTAACGACATAATGTTTGACCTAGAAAAATCTGCTGCATTTTCTAAAAATGAATATTTAGAGGGTTCATCAGACTATGAACAGCTGCATTGCTATAACCACTATAATCATCATTATTTGCATAAATCTGTAAACGCTTGAAATGTGTTTATGTTTAACCAATGGGAGCATTGTCCTACACCACCAAAAGGTAGTTCAAAAACATTTGCTAACAAGTTTCCATATTTTTCAGGTTACAATACATCTGATCCAGAAACGTTTTACTATAAAAATGTAAACAAAAGAGGACTAAAAATTATGTTAACTAATACAAAACAGATTTACTCTGCAACAGTTATTGCCCAACTGTCTAGACAGGGTTTCGACTTATGGAAAGACACAATAGACACAAAAACTGTCTGGGGTACAAAAGATTGGCAAGTGCAGGGGATAGAAGATTTATTTAGAGCCTGTATCATCCCTGAACAAATAATGTTTTTGAATGAAACTGTCCAACAAAAATCTTGTCTTGGACTAGCCAAGATCAAAGAGATGAAAACACCTTCTGTACCAACACCTGCAAGTGATAACAAAACACAAGCACCGGTTACAGTTGACCAAATACTACAACTCAACAGATCTAATACTGATAGGAGATAATAGTTGATCTGGCCCATAGACACGAACAACTGTCAGGAAAGATTCCTGAACAAAACTCCGGGATTTTCTATTCATAGGCCAGACCCAAGATACGTCCAAAGACAGCATCCGGGGGTAGTAACAACATACAGTGTAGGTAAATTATGCCTCGATTGGCTGCAGAAATGTACACTACAGGATGTGAAAAAACACTTATCCTTACTTACAGAAGACGCAGACCTTAGGGAATTCTTGCTTGGACCAAGAAAACCGCGTCAAAAACGTTTCATATATGCCGGCATCTATGCTGCTTATAATGAAGCATGGAAGGTGTCACAGATGGAGGCCGCAGAACGAATACGTGAACTTGATCGTATTAATTTAGAGAAAACCCTCTCTGTGGTCGACAATGGGTTAACAACTTTGTCCTCCAGAATATATTCATTGGATGGCATTGTATCCTCTGCTATCGACATACTAGAACAAGATTTGGCGATGTTACAGCAAGGCCAATCTCAATTACGTTCTATTGTGTTATTAAGCTGGACACTGCAATCTTTGCGTGCGGGCTGTGTGCCTTGGCGTTTCATCAACACGTCGGCTCTGTTTGCAGACTACAATCTAACTGATAAACAGATCAAACTGGCACAAAGAGGAGCAAAGTATACAGTGCTGAGCATTGAAAAACTGGAAAAGTTACCATTCACAGTGGCAGAAAAACAAGCTACAGAATGGCTCATACATGGCAAAATCGCATTACCTGTGACTACTTTTCAGTTTCAGTATTGCCTCCAACAAATGCAAGCAGGTAAATATGAAAGGTTGGGTAAGGAATACATTAAGACATCTTGGGATTTACCGTATACATATAGATGTTGGAGTGGGGATCATGAAGTGTTTTTGAGCGGTACACACTATAAAAGTGCACTGAGCGGTTCACTTATATGTCAGGACATTTCTTTACACGGGGCTTGCAATGGTTCTGTGTCAAATTTGTCTTGCCATCAGCAGGGTACACCAGCTGCTGTGATTAATCCAATGTTTGGACAACTTTCTAATGGGAGTTACCTCATGTTGAATGATCAGAGTTGCTGCGGCATGTTGCCAGGCATCCCATATCTAGTAACGGTCAACTCCAGGGTCACTTGCTGTATGCAAGTATTGTTTGCCCCAATAGACACAGTCAGGGAGTCGCCTTTGTGGCCTTCGCTGAACGTCTCTTTTATAAGATTTGATACTTTGAGCAGAATGAAAGCCATGCTTTTACAGCAAACAGTGCCTTTGACCTCGGCCAAAGAAACCTATGATCTACAAGTAGCAAGGACTTCGGCTGAGATACAGACTTTAATACGTACAAAATGCCCTATACATTTCGTGGAAATGATAGGACGTATCTTTAACATGTCTGATACAACCTGAATTGTACATGTATTTAAGAGCATCTGTTCGGGTCTGTTAGCACCTTTCCAGGCAATACTCGGAATCATCCCGAACTTTGCACATTCGGTGTTTGGTGGCATACCATTAATTCTAGCACTTGTTGCCGGAATTCTATTTCTCTTCCTGCTATTATGCTATGGCCAGCCTATTCGCAGACATCACTCCAAGTGAAGTGGAAAAAGCTCTCCTTGAACGAAAGTGCCATGAGCGAATAGTACAACTTTTGGGCATGACTCATCTACGGGAACTTAATACCACGTGGTTCCTGTCATTCAGACCAATATGGCAAGATTGCATCTTACCTGTTCTACGATGCCTGCTATGCGGTGAGGAATGTGTGTTAGACACCTGTCTAACATTTCCATCAGCAACGCCAACGGATATCGATACTCTGCTGGACCCGATAACGGCCCATGCTCTGTGTTGTCCCCAGAGGCTACCAATCCTGATGACGGCATTCATTGAGATCTCAAAGTCGCTTCCAGCTGCTGCTGAGGTACGAGATGGATCTACAGGCACACAGGTAACAACGGACGCGAACATTGCTGCGGCAACCTATGCTGAAAGCGATGCTTCACATCTCTGTGCAATTAATCTACTACACGAGGTGTTCCGACTGTCACCAACTTCAGTGGACGATATTTTGTCTACAGAAATAGATGATCTCATGTTTACACCAGACCCGTACACTGACTCTGATTCAACCCACAGTGTACCAGACTCAGTAAAATTTGGCCTTCATATTTCAAAACTTGGAACTTTTCCCAAATTTTACTTTTTTCCGTTTTTTCAAACTAAATGGCAATTCAATCTGCTTGAAGTAGAACTAGTCTTATAGTACGGACTTCACGGTACTTCCTCAGACACTTTGTCACCTTATTTGTCTAATAAGTTCATTAATTTTCATGACATGAAATTGACTTTGATTTTTTGAACAACTTATCGATCATTTTCTGTCACATGTAAATATTACTGCTTATTTCATTCAAACTGCATTTTATTTCAAAATATATGCCTGAACTGAGAAAAGCAATGATTAATATGTACAGTACCTTTTGCATTTTAATAGGGTTTTAAATGCTTTTTAATGCTTTTAAGAAATATTTTTAGCAATATGCGGTACTCCATTTTATGTTTAGCATATTAAATGTTTAGCATTTTATTATTATCGTACACACGAAAGTGGAGTGGGTGTTGTATTCCTCTTAGGGTGTCCATACACGGGCTTTCCTGTATCATGTCCTTATATAGGCACAATTCGCCCTGCCCTTATATAGGCATAAAATCCCAGTCCTTATTTAGGCATTAAACCGTGCACTCCAAATACAGGCATGGTCTCCGACATCCGTCCACCCTAACGTCACAACGAGTTCTTGAAGAACAGACCCTTAGGCTTCGGGAGTTTCCCTAGCACAGGACTATTGATTTCTTCAAGGACTCATCTATTATGCATGAACCGTTATACCTTAGGGGTTCATTCATGACGTCTTCCACTCTCCGATTCACGTCAATGCTAACATTCTGAGGTACCTCTCAGGTATAAATATACCTTCCATAGCCCTTGTAAATCAGAGGAGACCTCGACTTCAGAGGAGCCCGTTTCCCAGCCTGACGCACTGAGAAGACGCTGTCATCCCTGCACGCAGAGAGTCCAGCTTCCAGTGATCTGACTTCCCTCGCGGGGTGTTGGAGTTCGAGTCTGGCAAGAGATTCCCACCTCTCTCATTCTTAAGGTATGGAGCTGACTAGAAACCTAGAGGGACTCTTGGCATACTAGGCATACTAGGCTTAACATACTCTTAGTATACCGTAGCAAGGAATACTTCACCTACTTCATACCTCTCCCTACACCTAGGTTAGGTTAGGTAC
The DNA here is from genome assembly GCA_963921515.1 of Calotriton arnoldi. Taxonomy (NCBI): domain Eukaryota; kingdom Metazoa; phylum Chordata; class Amphibia; order Caudata; family Salamandridae; genus Calotriton; species Calotriton arnoldi. The sequence continues at coordinate 175,662 of CAWUFW010016641.1, read as the reverse complement.
ATTGGGGTAGAACTAGCTTAGAAACGCATCGTATGAGTACTCGCATTTTTAGCTCATGCTACTTATGTATGTGAATATATGCTAAAAGATAATGCTATCGCAGTATTATTTATTTCTACTGCTTACGCTGTACATTATTTATCTTGCATACTGTCTTGTGATCGTAACAGCACATTTTACTTATACGAGAAACAAGACTGTTCAATAAATCTTTTATTTAAACGCCCGTCTATTCTTTCTGTGTAACTTTGGGAAAACTAAGCATGCACGATTGAGCTGAGTGAAATAGTTATCTATTGTTTCTACGACTCTGGGACACGTTCTGATTCTAAAAGGGAAACAAAGTTGTCATGTTTTGCGGCTGCCAGAAACTACTCCCTTCTTGTTTATCAAGGAGTTTCTAGTGGCCTCTGAGCTAGCTGGCACAAGTAATTAAATTTAATATACTCGATAGGGACATACCGACCTTAGTTCTATGTCAAACCTATAGGGTATATTATTCCAATGCGCAGAGCCTATTAGGGAAATAGGAGCTACGCTACAGGCCCAGGAGGGACTAATAAAGGGATGACTATGTGCGACAAAATTTCGAGTTTAAAGGGAGTTCAGGCTGCCCTTTACAGGAGTTTGTCCACAGTTTGAGGGGTCACAAGGGTCTGATTCCAGAGCCAAGAGGAGATGATTAAACTGAAGTGTCATTGCTAGTTGTGCTGCGATGGTCTGTGTCACCTGTTCTGGTAGGATCCCGAAATGGTGCCTCAATGCCACAGCCACCCAGCGCTAGTCGTGGGCTTGGCTCTTAGATGGGGTGGCTTTAAGACTAGCTGGAATCTTGGTTGTCGCTGGAAGTTGCAGCAATTTTACTGTTTGACTGATGGCCCGCTGCTCAGGGTGCGAAGGTCGCTTCAGCACTGCTACGGCGCTCCACTCAGTCCTAAACCAAACATGGGTCAGTAAAAAAAGATTTCTGATTGCAGATCATTTTGAGCTTTGGTATGAATATAAGTGAAAATTCTAGACCCATCTCATGGAGTCAGCGCTTGACCCCCATGAATGAGGCTCCCTAGTGCTGAACTGCTAGGGAGTAGTATGGAAGCACTAGAAAACTTTGGTTTTCAAACCCAAGAGGAGCAGCCTGCCTGACAGTGTAAAGGATAGAGTCCGGGTGTTACAGTGACCCCGGCAGCGGGGGCCTGGGCTTCCTCCAGAGAGAAGAAGGGGGACAGAGCATGAGCGGGCATGAAAGTCAGTCCATTGCTCCAGGAACTCCATCATATGCAAGCCTTCCACCCCTTCAGGAAAGCTCACCACTCTTATCTTGTTACGCTGTCCTCATCCTTCTGCATCTTCCACCCTGCCCTCAAAGAAGTGCATCCAGGCTATGATGTCATTCAGCTGTGTTTTTTGTTGTGTAGAGCATGTCTGAAGTTCCAGCACAACCTACTCCACCTCCGTCACTCTGCTAGTCAATTTTCAGTGATCATCCCGCAGGAGACCATGGTCTATTACCAGAACATCCATTCTGTATACCCACAGAGGTACGGGAAGTTTCCTGTAGTATTGCATCAAGTTTGTCTACAGGCAACAGTGAGTGTGGAGGCAGCACATGGCAATGCTCGTCCATCCCATCATCTAATACTGGCGTTGATGAATGGGACGGAGTCTTAGTGGCCTAAGGCATCCTATTCTGAGTAATGTTCAGATGTTGTCAGAAGAAAGTGTTCTCTTTGGGACCAGGCCCTAGACATGCAACAGACACAAAGCAGGTCAATCGACCAGAAGCTCGCCATTTGATCAGTTTATGGTGGGCCAGCCAGTTCAAACAATGCTGCTGCAGGTCCCCGTGGCAAGGGAGCACCTTGGTCCTGCAGATATCTCCCCATCTCAGAATAGAGCTTGTACAACAGGAGTCATGGAACAAGTCCAGCATTAACAGCCATGTGTTAAGATGCCCCTCTCCCCTCAAGGCCCAGCCAGAAAAGTCAAGGTAGGCTCTCAGCAAGTCAGTCGAGGAAAAATGGTGCTCGCAGGGCTCACCAAGACCAGGCCTAGCCAGCAAAGCCCAGTCAGGTTCTCAGCAACTCAGCCAAGGAAAGGTGGTGCTCGAAGGGCTCACCCAAGCAAGTTCTCAGCAAGTCAGCCAAAGAAAAATGGTGCTCGCAGGGCTTGCCAAGTCATAAGGCACCAGTCACTCTGCCAAACACAGGTGGGGCCATCTGTGGGAACTCAGAGCATCCTGCTGTACTACCAGAGCAGGCCAGGACTGATAATATGGTCCAGTGGTGCCTGGATGGGTATGGCACTGTGTCCTTTCCTGCATACCCTGGGAACCAGTTAGTTGGGAGTAGAAGAGGGACACATCTCCCTCACGGTGATCTCCTGATGCTGCAACAGGGATGCAGATTACAGGCAACTAGTCAAGCTCCAACACTCCAGACTGAGTCGGAGGGGTGGAGAGGACAAGAGGGGATGGGCATAGATTGCAAGGCACCAGCATTGGGTGAGCCAGTCTAGTAGGCCTGGGTGCTCCTAGCTTCCTAGCAAGTTGTGTCTCCATCGCCCAGGTAGGGCTGAAGCATAGAGGGCAAGGCAACAGTAGGCTCAGTCATCAGGTGCAAGCCACCAGCACGGGCTGTGATGGCCCAACACGTGCTCCAAGCTCTAAAGGGGCCAGATACAGGTTAAATGCCATCCCAGCACCTTAGCAGGTGAGGGCTTCTCCCCCCTAGCATTGGGAAAATGTGTAGGGCAGCGGCAGACTCAACCACAGAATCAAAACACTCAGAAGGGTCCGCCGCCAGTCTCAAGCCAATGAACTCCAGGGCTTAATACCTTTCTGTGCCGCCAGCGAGCCGTGGCCCACAACCACTGCTTAAAGAGGGCAGTCCTGCCTACCCTTCCCAGCCAAAGTCATTGAGAAAGCCATCAACACCAATCTCTCAGAGATCATCAAAACAAACCACATCCTGGACCTCTCCCAATTGGGCTTCAGAAGCAACCACAGCACCGAGACCTCTCTCCTCGCCGCTAGAGACAACATCTGCACCCTCCTCGACGAAGGCAAAATGGCTGCCCTCATCCTCCTAGACCTCTCAGCCACCTTCGACACTGTCTCCCACCACACCCTCTGCACAAGACTCCATGACACCGGCATCTGTGACAAAGCCCTAGAATGGATCTGTTCCTTCCTCACCGGCCAAACACAGAGAGTCAGACTTCCACCATTCAACTCAGAACCCACTAAGATCAGCTGCAGAGTGCCTCAGGGCTCCTCCTTGAGCCCTACCCTCTTCAACATCTACATGGCCCACTTGCATCCATTGCCTGAAGCCACAGATTCAACATAGTATCCTACACTGACGAGGTGGAAAGCGCCACCACTGGCACTTCTGTGGGCAGCCGTCCACAGTGGAGACCTGCCAGTGATGGATGGCTTCAAATGGAGGAACAGAGAGGATAAACTCACTTTAAAAATGCAATCCTAAAACAATTTACTACAGCCTTACAAATTGAGCAGAGGTTCCATTGCAATTACCAATCAGAAGCATCAGGTGTAGTTGAGAAGATAAATAGCACCATTAGGTCCAAGCTTGCAAAGGTGTGTGCCTCAGCAACGTTAACCTGGCCAGATCATCTTCCTCTTGTTTTCATGAGCAGTCCAAACAAAAAGACTGGTCTTTCTTTAGATGAAATCCTCATGGTCAGGGCTATGTGGATCTCATACATTCCTTCAGCAGCACTTATACCAATAAGTGATGACATTAGTATGGATTACTGTAAAGGTCTGACTGATGCAGTGAAATCTGTATCTCATCAGATCATTTTGGCAACACGTCAACAAAATAAGCCATGTTCCACGTACTGCAACCCAGAGACTGGGTCCTGGTAAAGAAATATGTCCGCAAGAACTGCTTCGAGCCGCGGTTGAAGGGGCCACATCAGGTTATAATTGGGACTAAAAGTGCTGCAAAGCGTGCTTGTATCCTACAGTGGATTCATGCAGCTCACAAGAAGAGAGTGAAGACTGCATATGAAGAAGTGGTGACAACAACGACTGATTCACAGTGTCAGCCTTGAGTTTGCTGCATAGATCCAGAGAGGGAAGAAGAAGATCCCGGTGAAGGTGCAAGTCATCTGATTACAGGTCAACAAATTGAAAATCAAAAAGAACAGTTGTTGCAAACTCATGAGCAACAAGAAGAAATAGAGATTGGCATTCCACTTCGTAAAAAAGATGAATATCTGAGTTTCAAGAACCTCCAAGAGTAAGTGGTTTACAATGAGCTAATTTGCTGATCTCGATCAAAGCACAGGTCCAGCATGAGTGGAGAAGGTTCAGCACCAATCTTTTTAATATTGGTGGGAAATACCAGTGCGTCGAAAGGGGTGCACAGGAATTCAGCAATCCATGCGTGGCCATCATATCACATATGCACATAACATAATGTATATCAGTAGGCCCCTATAGCTTATACCCTAAGAGAAAGTAATTTAAAAAAAAAAAAATTATTTATAAAGTTTTGTATAGCAGGAACATGACCCTTATCAGAGCGCTTCACAATTTTGGGTGAGAGGGATACAGTATTGGGAAGAAAAACATTTGTTCATTACATAATTATACAAGACGCGTGCAAGAATCCAGTAGGTGTTGGAACTCTTCACTTAATGTTAGGGCGGATACAGCAATGGGTGAGGAACATTCGAACATATATATGTACAATGCATGCTAAACAATGGTATTCCCGGGCATATAATCATGTCCAAAGTCAATCAAGATGAGCGAATAGAGGGTAGTAATGTAGTCTACTAGTCAAGGCCTATTCAGGCAGGAACTTGAGCATTAGGATTTTTTTCACTTCTTTTTTGAAGGAAGCGTTCAAGGAGATTGTACAGATTTTTGGAGGAAGAGAGTTCCAAATCTTTGGGGCAATGCCAGAGAAGGCTCTGTTACTCGATCTCTTTTTGTGGAAAAGCTGTGGTTTTAGGAGCATTGTACTTGCACTTCGTGATGCTCTGCAACCCCCTGATAGTTCTAGTTTTTGAGCCAGATAGATGGGGGTCTTGAAGTGGAGGGCTTTGTGCGTCATGCAGGCAATTTTTAGGTGAATTCTGGCCTCGTATGGTAACCAGTTTAGGGACTGTAGGGCTGGGGAAATGTGATCTTTTCTTTTTGTCCCAGTAATCATTCTCGTTGCGGCATTAAGGGAAGCCCTTAACGGGGCCAGGCTCAGTTTGGGGAGACCACATAGTGTGGAACTGCCATAGTCTAGTCTTGGCAAAACTAAAGCTTGTACCGCCAATTTGAAATCTTTCTGTGGAAGGAATGGTTTGAGATTCCTTAGTATACTCAACTGATGTTTGACTCCCTTGGTTGCATTGCTGATATGGTTCTTCATATTCAAGTGCAAGTCTAGTGTGATTCCGAGCGATTTAGCTGACTCAATAATGTGGGAGGAACAGTTGAAGGCAGTGAGGTGTTTCATCCAAAGGTCAGTGTTGGGAATGTGAATAGGGGGAGTGATGAGAAGGAATTCCGTTTTGGATGTGTTGAGCATGAGGTAGTTGTCCGTGAGCCAGTTTTGAGTGTTCATCAGGATTGAGTTGAGTGAGATGATGTCTTCTGGGGAGGTGATTGTCAGATAGAGTTTAGTGCTGTCCGCATTCATATGAAAAAGGATGTTTCCGGAGTTCAAGGCATTTGCTAACGGCTCCAAGAATAAATTGAAGAGTATGGGTGATAGTGGGGACCCCTGTGGAATCCCCATAGATACTGTATGGGGCTGGGAAAGAGTGATTCATTTTTATTCTTTGGGATCTGTTTTGAAGGAAGGAAGTGAACCACTTCAATACCGACCCAGAAAGGCCCATCCTGTGTTCCAGAGTAGATAGTAGTTTGATGTGGTTCACAGTGTCAAAGGCAGAAGATAAGTCGAGGAGGATCAATAAGCAGGGTTCATTATGGTCTAGGAATTTTAAGATGTCATCCGTGATCTGCGTGAGTGCCGATTCGGTGCTGTGTCCTGTCCTGAAGCCAGACTGATGATGATCCAACAGTTGGAATTTCTCTATGTGTGAGCAGAGTTGAGTTAGCACGCATTTTTCAAGATGTTTTGTCAGTGTGGGGATGTTGGAAATGGGGCAGAAGTTGTTCAGATCGGAACTGTTTGCGTTAGGTTTTTTTAGGATAGGGGAGACCTGTGCTGCTTTTAGACAGTCGGGGATCGTGCTTTGCACTAGTGAAGCATTCATGATCTTGGACCATATGGGGAGGATGGAGGCTTTTATTTCCTTGAAGATGGGAGGTGGAAGAGGGTCACTGAAGTGGTTAGACGGATTGATTGCAAGGAGGGTGTTGTAAATGTCACTTTCATTGAGGTGAGTAAAGGTGTGCCAGGATGCATTGTTTTTGAGGCTTAAACTAGGGGGGATGAGTGGCTCTTGGTGGGTAGGTGGGGCTGTGGTTTTATATATTGGGAGAAGAGCCCTCTTTGATTCAATGTCTAAATTGACGCTGTTAGTTTTCTGAGAGAAGAAGGCGGCCAAATCGTCACATGTAGGAGAGCCGTCACCAAGGTCATGGCGGTTGGGTGCCTTGACCGATTGTTGTTTAATGAGTTCAAATAGTTTCTTAGGGCGTTGTTAGCTTGATTGAGTTGGGATCTGAAGAAGTCGGTTTTTGCAGTCTTGACTTTTTTGTTGTAAGAATTCCTGATAGCTCTGAGCAGTTTTAAATGTTCGGTGGAAGGCATGGATCTCCATGATCTTTGGCTGCCCTCAGTTTACGGCGTTCCGAGTTTAGGTCGGAGTTGAACCAAGGTTTGGAAAGTTTTTGGGAGGCATTTTGTTGCTGTAGAGGGGCAATAGCATCCATGATATTAGAGATAGAGGAATTATAAAAATCAGTGAGGAGTTGTACATCCTTCAAGTCTGCTTGTGGGGACAAGGCATTTTTGCAACGGGTAGCTAGTTCTTCAGTGTTTATATTTCGGAGGTTCCTTTTCCATTGCTTCGTTTTCATGGGCAGGACCCCCTTTACCGACACCTTCCGGTTGATGAAGAAGAGGATGTAGAAGTGGTCAGAGCAATCACATGGGTTAATGGAGTCCAGAGTGATGGTGTTACCTTTGGCTGTTATGAGATCCAGAATTTCACCTTTACTGTGAGTTGAGCTATCACAGAATTGTGTCAGTTCCTGATCCGAAAGGAAGGATTTCAGGCAATTCACTACGTGATCATTAGGTTTAGAAAATGTAGGTGAGCAATGCACAGCGAAATTGAGTTCGGTTAAGAATTGTAGCGTGCTCCTGAGGTATCACCCTCTGGACGGGGTGTCTAAATAACTCTTGAAGTAGTGCCACTCGGATGAGTGGTATCCCTCTGGGCACAGCGGTGACTGAATAAATCAGATTTCAAATTGTGACAAAAAGTTGAAAAAAACGTGGCGTCTATACTGTATTTAACGCTTTTCGTGGTTCATTTTTGTCATGTATATCAACTGATTTCATTTTTTTCCACACAATCAGATTTATTCATTGGTAATCATTACGGAATTAACCCTCTTAGCACACCGTTCTTTTTAATTAGTTGGTCACCGGTTAAATTGGAGAAACTGATGCATTTAACACATTCCAAGATGGCGTTTAAAATTTTAGCCTACTTGACATGAATGGTTTAGTCCTTCTTCACTTGCACATCGAATGACTATTTCTTGCAGTCAGCCGGTTACATTTTGTTTCCCACCACCGTTGATTCGAACTACATCGGACACAAGTAGGTTCACTCACTGGCATGTACCTGTTCGGGTTCTTTCTAGCCTTTTGCACCTAACCGCTTATTCATCATTATTTTTTGTCACACGGTAAGGGTATTGCTTTTCCGTGAACATTTCGGTTTATTCGTCACGCACATAACGCGGCGAGTTCAGTTTAAGTAGCACTTTTCACTTTTATGTTTGTCCTTATAGGTTTTTTAATCGGGCATTTTTCAAACAGGTAGTATGGACATATCGAGGTGTCCTGATGTCACAGTTGGTGTATTTTGATAGCACGTTCTTCATTCACAGTACATGTGGTTTCAATGGGTCTTTCTAACCACTTTTCATTTACTTTTTGAGATGCAATCACAGGCATGATTCACTATTAAACAGTTTGTTTGAATGCTTATACATACTCGTTGTAGAGAATCGTGACGCTCTTTTGTCTCCGCATTATTGTTTTCAGACTCTTTTCCCCTGACGAAGGGCTTGCATGCCCGAAATGCATCGGGAGAGTTTATATTTGATGGAAAACATGAGAGTTCATACATAATGGATATTATGATCTCCAATCCATGAGTTAATGGATACACTCATGCATGAATAAAGATTACAGTCATCATGATGAAAACAAATTTATAAACGCCACGTTTTTTCCAACTTTTTGTCACAATTTGAAATCTGATTTATTCAGTCACCGCTGTGCCCAGAGGGATACCACTCATCCGAGTGGCACTACATCATTAGGTTTAGACCAGTGTAGGTTAAAGTCTCCTAGGAAGATTTGGGACACTAGAGGGTCGTCATTGGAAGAGATGATATCCATTAAGTGCTCAATGAAGAGAAGATTGTCTCCCGGGGGGTCGTAGAATGTATGTAGTTTGCAGACCGGGCGGGCTTTTCATGATATAGTGATGCATAGGTATTCACAGGAGATTGGAGTGGGGGTTTCTGATTGCGAGACCGAGAGTGTGTTCCTGTGTATACAAGCTATTCCCCCACCCTGTTTCAGTGATCTGTCCATACGAATTATGTCATAACTAGGTGGGACTAGAAGGTCAAGAGTAGGGGAGGAAGAGCAATTTAGCCAGGTTTCTAAGAGGATATTGATATCCAATTCATTAGTCGGGATGAGATCATAGATATCAGTGGCGTGTTTACTAGCTGATCTGCAATTGAGAAGTAAGCATTTCAGTTAGTCGGGTCTGGAGGGTGTTAACTCGCTTGAGGTTTTCGCTATTTATAGATCTGGGATTGTAGACAGGTTCTCTGTCAGGGTTAGCGTGGACAGTTTGGATTTGACCCAATAGGGACTTGTCAGAGCCAGGAAGGAGGGAGTAAGAGACGAGTAGATCAAGGATCTCAATAGCCGACAGATAGTCCTTAAATCTTCTGGGGCGAGATGAGGCATTAGGGAGGGGTGACATTTTTAAGGTGTTGGGAGGAGTGTGAGAGACAGGGGCGGGAATTGTGTCAATCAGGACGCTAGTTTGGGTCCCTAGTGTGCTAAGTGTTCTGGGTAAGGGGAGACAGTTCGATAGTAATGGCCTTCAGTTCTCGGAGTTCTTTTGTGAGAAGACGCAGGTGACACGAGATCTCATCAAAACGAGCGGCCCAATCTGATTTTTGGTGGTTGGATATGGGTTGTATGGGAGGTTCCAGGAAGGGGGTGGGTCCTTGAGCTACGGGTAACAAGGGGGTATTGAGGAGGTTAAGGGTAGGGCATGAAGCAGTGTGGTCTTTATGAGTCTCTGTTAGGGAAGGGAAGGGAGCCGTGGTGAATGGCGGGTGATAGGTGTTATGTGTGGCAGATGGTGTGAAGGCAAGGAAAGGGGCGTGATAGGGTGGATCGGGCAGGGAGGGTTCCTAGAGGAGGAGGGGGGTGGGGAGTAGGGAGAGGAATCTTCACCAAGGGAACCAGTTTGGAACCGCAAGGAGCCCGGGGAGGTGCAAGAAACTGTAGATCCAGTAGCTGCTTGGTTTGTAGGTGATGTGGACTGTGTAGGTTCTGATGACTCTAAGTCAGGTGGTTGGATGGAACCAAAGTCGCTTCGGGAGTGAGGAGGGTTATGATCAGATTTGATCACCCCAGGCCTGAGGAGGGATGAGATATTGATGCCGTTTGTGAGATCATGTGATGATGGGGAAGGAGACGACTTGGAGTTAGCAGCTGTCTTGAGGAAGGGGAAGATGTTATCCATCTTGGCTAAGTTGTCATACGAAGCTTGAATTAGGATAACTCCATTATTGTAATGGGAAATGGTGGCGTTCGCATTGTAGAGTGATGAGGGCGAGGGTGTAAGTTTGAGGCCGTACTGTGTTTTTCTGGCACCTGTTATACGAAGCATGGAGTAGAAGACATTCCTCCATCGTGCCCGTTTTCTGGTGTAGAATATCAAATCATTGGTTAATTTCCCTTTATTTGCACAGAAGTAAAAGTCAGATATAAGAATTTCGTGTCAGGTTTTTAGTAGCCTATGTTTGAGCTTCTTAGCCGCATTTTTAGAGAGATTGGGAGGGTAGTTGATCTTGAAGGTATTGCGACCGGCCGGAACAAGCTCTGTATCCATTCTGAGATGGGGCAGGTGAGGCGTTATGAGGGGTGGGGCAGATTTATGAGTATTCTAATGCATTGATAGAGGGGGGTTGATAGGAGGAGTTCCTTAGGTTTGACGTATGGGAGATATTTGAAGATCCAGTTCTGGACTAAGATATGGTTAGGGAATTTCTTATGAAAAATTGTGCAGTAACTGGACTGGTCAATGAATATAGTTCTCTTCCGTTTACCATCTGTGATTACCATGTAGTCCGAAACATTGAAACACCAGTTAAATAATAATAAAAAAAATTAAAAAAATTAAAAAAACTAGACAAAGAAGGTAAGTAACAGTAGGTAGGGGCCTAATAGCATCGGCTGATTCTGTAGCAACAGGACTGGTCAGTGATCAAAGTTCCATTCCGTTTCCAGTCTGTGAATTTCCCTATTGTCCAAAAAGTTGTGGCACCAGGTAGTTTTAAAACTAGACACAGAAGGTAAGTGTTAATAGGTGGGGGCCTACTTACTTCAGCTGCGTCTGTAATGTTTGGACTGAGGACTGCTCATTCCAAGATGGCCACCAAATCGGTAGATGTAAGAGGGGCTTGGATCCCGGTAGTCCTCTTTCTGTTTCTATTTAAAGGGAAATCAGGGACCATAGTCACATTTTCATGACTATGTGCAATTAGCCAGGTCCCGACATGCGAATCCAAAATGGAGGTCCTGGGTTCCACAAGTGATCAGGGGCACTGGGTGAATCCAGTTCTACAGCCTCTGTGAACTTGGATTCCGTTTCCAGTCTGCAGTACCTGTCAGCTTAAGAAAAAGTACAAGTACACTCCTCCGGTGACAGTATGGAAACGAGAGGGCAGCCTGTCGGCAGTAATTGTTAGCTTAAAAGGAAAGAAAAGAAAAAAGAACACTCTTCAGATGTCCCTATGGAAACGAAAGGACAGCTGGTGGCAAGTGCATCCACTCTGGAGAGGCAGGCAGCAGTGTGTCATGCCGTAACAGACAGAGCACTCACCGAACCACCGAGGGAGTAGACAAGAGGTCCGACCATCTGAAAGCCTCGAGGTAGCTGCACTCCCTTGTCAGCGCGGTGATGCACCACATTCCTTGGCCCTTTGGTGCATACAACAGCCAGCTATACCACGCTGTGTTGTGTATCGCGTTTCCGCTGCGGAGCATCGATGACCCGGCTCTCCCGTTGATGGACTCGGCGTGAGTCAGACATCCGATAAGCTTGAAGACGGAGGGGTGATGGCGACGTCGCAGATATCCTCAGATGCAGTGTAGGATCCTTGTTCCGTTCGTGGGGGAAAGTGGCGTGGATGTCCGTGGGAACATCAGGATATTCACCTTTTGGTGATCCAGTCCCTCAGGAGCTCGTCTCCGATGCTCCTATCCTGACGGCCATTTTGTCACAATGCCACAGTTAGTATGATACTATATCCTACAATACAGGATTTTGTGTATCATGTATGAATAACGAAATATGGTGCTGCCTCTTTGGTGTGGAGAAAATAAAGAAGTCCCTCCCAGGGGCTGAACACAACCCCACAAAAGGTTTCTGTAAATGCAGCGGAAGCACTGCTTTATAAACCAGCAATATCTGCCTACCTTCACTGTCTATAGCCTGAGAGTGTAACATCTGCACAACCTTTATTTATTTTTTTACCCTACCTTTTCAAAGAGGAGTCACAGGCATAAACTATAAGTGTGAATTTGCTTGGGAAAAAGCAGTATTGAAAGGTGAATACTTCTGAAATGCAGAAGGGAAGAAATGTGTTGTATATATTTTGAAAAATGCTAGGCCATGTGGAATTCAACACCCAGCTTTCCCGAACTGCCTGTAATTCCTCTGGCTTAAATGTTTAGGGAAATTGCATTGAAAAGTACATCACTTTGGAACCAGCTCTTAGAGGGTCAGGTTAGCCTACAACGCAACGAAAATATCGGAACATTTCATGATTGATCATTTGCAACCAGTATTTTTTTAACCAATTTTTTAAAATCAGATATACTATGCATTTATGACACCATTTTACAAAATGTTGACTAAGAAGACGCCGCCAAAATCCTGTGAAAGACCATGGGCCCACTCTCTCCCACATAATGGGTCTCTATAAAGTGATATGCTCTCAAATGTTTCATGACGAGCTCCGACGCCTGTGCTACCCTCCACACTAACAGCCTGGATGACTCTCAGAAGCAGTTGGACACTAAGATTTGCACTTCTAGTAAGAAGACAATCAAAGGTCCTTCCTTCAGTTTTGGTGTAATTGACAAGCTGTGTTTGCAAAGGCAACCTTTCTGCTTTTGTCTTTTCCCTCTCAGAAAAAAATGTACATCAAAGCACTGCTGCGATATGATTGAGCCTCAAGCTGAGTTGCTGTACATGCTGCTCGATGTAGAAGCTATTTCAGAAAATGATTTTTATGTTTGATGTTTTGGATATAGGGTTCGTGAAACGAATTCAATACACAGTTTCAATGTGCTTTCACAAAGTACTCAAGTCAAAATTCGGCTTTTGAATTATTCCTTTTCAATTTGTGCTGTGCTTTTACGAGGCGCGTAATGCCAGTCTAAGACTTGAGCACCCCACTTTTGGCTACTGATTCTTAAAGCAATCTTAAAGACCTCACTTCAACATGCACTAAGCTTGCACCCAAGGGGGCAGATTTACAATAACTGGCGCATCCCTGCATATTAGCAGGGATGCGCCAGTTATTTTGCGTGACTCAAAAAACACCTTGCGCCACCATGGATGCGCCGCATTTACAATGCAGCGCACCATGGCGCAAGGATAGACAGATGCGTGACGCATCTGTTGGCGTAAGGGTGACGCAGTGCTGGAGTCGTGTCGCAAGCGCGACGCAACTCCAGCACTGCTCAGGGGTGCCCTATACCTAACATGCTGCGTCACTCCTTACGCCTGCTTCAAGCAGGCGTAAGGATTTGACGCATCGGGGAGATAAAAGTGACTCAGTGAAATCTTGTAGATTTCACTGCGTCACTTTACGAGGCTTCCTTGCGACGGAACGCCCACCCTGCATACATTATACCTGACGCTAGGTATAATGTAGCGCAGGGCTTTACACCGTGACGCATCTCACTAGATGCGTCACGTTGTAAATATGTCGCATAGTGGTGCATTGTTTGCGCCGCCACTGCGTCACAAAAGTGACGCAACAGCGGCGTAAAAGTGTCGCAAGGGGCTTGTAAATCTGCCCGAAGGTTCGGGTAGGCACGGTTTTCTGTGTGGTGTTAGTTCGGCAGATTACGTTTTAGATTGCATGTTATTGAATCTCAAAGGCAGGGAGTGTTCGGTGTTTCAATAATGAAGACTATTTTGAAATAAAAAAAATTTAAAAATACTAATGATAATCACGAGAGAAGCAAATTAAGAAAAAAATGTTTTAAGTATTTGCAGTATTAATTGTAACCAAGGCACTGCTCATAATTTCCTCTGTTGCCCATGTGGATAGGTCTATACTCTTATAAAAAAATACCACAAATGAATAAAGGAAATACATTAGAGATTTGCGCAATTCGTCATTTTACAAGGACAAGTATTAATTTAAGATGAAAATTGACTGGAAGACAGGAGAAAATCATTCACATATTTGCAAATGACAGGTTCTGGCATAAAGTGTTGATTTCTGTTCTGTGGGTTTGTAACGGATTGTTTGAATACATTGGTTCCAATGGATAACTACTAGCATTGTGCTCAATCGAAAAAAGACCTCCAGGTGCTGAAATCAGAAAGCTATGCGAAGTCAGTCCATCTTGAAATGGTCAGAGGCTGCTGTTATGGGTTAATGTCGCTGTTATGTTCAGTCCTTTGTTCATGTTACTTGTACAATGTTACATGTAAAGATGCTGAGAAGCTATTTGGATGTGTGTAGGTTCTAGCCCAGGCAGTTGGCATCACGCACAATTGTTTCCTTGCATCCGCCTTTCTGATTCTCGTGTGGTGAGGGAGAAGTCAGTGAATCTCTCCAGTGTTCAGACCACATCAGGCTTGGTACTGAATCGATATTTAACCTGTTGATGTCTTCATGCCCTGGCCGGCTGTCAACACACTTTGATGACCATCCTGGACTAGGCTGATTAGCAATTTTATAATATTATTCGACTATAACTGAGTTATATCTACCAAAAACTTGTAGATTTGATTTGACATACCTTCTTCGAAGCTGTGTTACTCATTGTTGTGTAGACAAACAGGTAAATTTGACATTTTGTTTGGTAACTAAGAGAATTTTCAGTCACTGATATGGAGGACTATACTTGTGCTATTACTAAGACGACAGGTAAGGGAGCAACATGTCTTAACCCCTGCTTTCCTATCTGAGAGAGGAAACACAATTCTTCCATGGAAATGATAGAAGAAACTTTTTGATTCTGACCTTGTGGCTATTGAGGGGGGGAGAACGTTTCGGCAGACACGAAACAAGCAATATTACTGCATAATTTAGCAACTGAAGGTTGCAACATTTACCAAACTATTGATGAAATACCTATCGGAAATGGAGATGGAGAACCAGTGGATGTCTATGGCATATCTGTGAAAATGCTCCAAACAGTACATTTGACAAACAAATGTCATTCTAGAACATCACTAATTCATCACTGGGACACAAGAGCTAACTGGAAAAGTTGGCAACTATATTGCTTCTCTTCAGCCTCTTGCATGTACTTGTGAATTTGGTGAGCTAACTGATTTACTTGATAAAGAGACTAGCTAGTACAATGAACCAATAGTAATGGGGTGCAAGAGAAATTTCTGTCACAGAATCCCTTGCTTAAGGAAGCTATAGTAATTGCAGAGGGAATACAAAACATTCCTGGATGGGTGAAGGGGATGCAAAACTAACATAATCAACCAGAAAGTCATGTTAGCATACAGAGTAGCATGCATGTAGTTCCTGGGAATAGTTCTGTATATCAGTGTGAACCAAGTATACAAAGAGTGGTTTTGGAACAAACCTTCTACAGATTTTCAGAATCTTAATGACAAATGCTACAGGTGTGGTAGCTCCAGACACATCCACCAGTCCTAATTGCTTTGCAAGGAATTCTTCTTGGTGTGTTGTAAGAGTGGTCCTAAAGGACATTGTGCTTGGATTTGTAAATCAGAAAGCGTAAGCACAGTGGAGAATGCGGCAGAGGCAGTAAAGCAAGTCATTCTCAATGTAAAGGACAATGTTAATATGGTATATCTTGAAACTTTAATTATGCCTGAATGTGCAATCGAGATGGGGGAAAGAAATTTGTGGTCCTGGGTGACTCAGGATCTCCCTACACCATGGATTGTAACAAGATTTGGGATGAATATTTTGTGAATGAACATATTGACCTAAATCCAGTAAAGTTATGAAGGGCCACAAATTGATGTTCTTGGGTATGTTGTCATGAGGATTTGATTCAAGGATAGAGGGACTTTAGGGAAAATATACATTGCTAAAAGAGATGGCAACCTCTTGGGGTGGCATCACCAGAATGACATGAGAATTACCCTCAATCCTAGAGCCTAGAAGCAAGTAATGTTGATTGTTAACAGGTGACTGTGAAAGACACCATGGATGGTAACAAGATTTGGGATGAATATTTTACGAATGAACATATTGACCTAAATCCAGTTAGGTTATGAAGTGGCACAAATTGATGTTCTTGGGTATGTTGTCATGAGGATTTGTTTCAAGGATAGAGGGACTTTAGGGAAAATATACATTGCTAAAAGAGATGGCAACCTCTTGGAGTGACATCATCAGAATGACATGAGAATTACCCTCGATCCTAGAGCCCAGAAGCAAGTAATGTTTATTGTTAACAGGTGACTGTGAACGTTTTTACAAAGTATTTCCTAGTATATTTAAAGATCAATTGGAATTGCTTGGAAACTTTGAGCACAAATTTGTTATCAAGAATGGTGCTAAACCATGTGTCCATAAGATACAAAAAGTTCCTAATTAAATGGTTAATCCACTTATAGATAAATTGAACAGATTACTTGACCTGAAAGTTTTGAGTCTTCAGAGTGGTTGGTGCCTGTGGTTCTGGCAATGAAAGATGGTGGAAGATCTGTTAGAATGTGTATTGATCTTCAGGATCTGAATAACTGTATCTGGGTGGATTGGAAACCCCCAGCCGGATATTTCGGCAACAATTATGATGCTTTGTGGCACCAACGTCTTCAATGTGAACAGTTTGTCATCAGAATATCACCAGATTATGCTACGTGATGATTCAAAACACTTAACATCAATTGTGACACATCTAGAAGCCTACAGATTTATGAGAATGCCTTTTGGCCTGGCTTCGGCAGCTGCTTGCTCCGAGGGGGTTATGAAAATAGTTTTGGAAGGTATTGCATGTGTTTTATTTTTTCTGGACAATATCCTTGTCTACAGTAAAGATGCTATGGAGCATAATGAGATGCTGAGACAAGTGTTTGGAAAGTTGTCTGATTGTGGTTTGACTGTGAAAAAGGAGAAGTGTAGTTTTAAAGTTACATAAGTGACATACTTGGGTCACATCATTTCTGGAGAAGGCTTTAAGCCCAAATTTGAGTTAGCTGACAGTATAACAAAGGCCCCTGTACAGTTGAATAAAGAAAAAGTTAGGTCCTTTGTGGACCAACCTGAGTAGTATTCAAAATGTATCAAGGGATTTGCAGCTGTTGTTAAGCCGATTAAGTTGCTGTTAAAGAAGGGATATCCATTCTATTGGCTGGAAGAGTGTGATGTTACTTTTCAAAGGATTAAATATGAGGTTGGCAAAATGCCTACTTTGGGACTTACTGATGTAAAGAGAAAAACCATCTTGACTTCAGATGCAAACTTGGAGGGTTTCGGTGCTGTTCTAGCTCTAGTAGTGGATGAGGAGAAGAAAGTTGTGGTGTTTGCTTCTCGTGCAATTAAGGAAGCAGAAGGATACTACTGAGTCATTGAAAGTGAAGCTTTGGCAGTGGTATGGGCTATATCTAATTTAAAATGTTATCTTTGGGGCCTGCCCTTCTGTGTCAGGACTTATCATCGTTGTTTGGTTCAGATTTTCACCTGCAAAGGCAGTGATTGTTTGACTTCCAGATTGAGAATATAGAATAAGGAGTTAGATGAATATAAATTCCAATACAATATATACCTCGTCTTAAAAATAAGACAGCAGATTGCCTTTCCTGTCTGCCAGTAGGGTGTGTGGATTATCAGGTATTGTCTGATAGTCATGGAGTGTGTTAGTTGAGGGAAAGTGCAATGACTGAAGAGGAATGGGAAGAGGGTAAAAGAAAGGATGCCATTCTCAAAGTGATTAGAGGATATATGGTGGAATAGCACTCGTTACTTAGCATGCGTTTAGTACGCATGCCATTACAACGCGGTCATTAGAATGACCGCGTTGTTAGTTCGCATACCTTTACTACGCAATTCGGAACAACGAATTGCAGTAGGGGGCGCTGGATGTTGGAATAGTATAATTTACTATTCCAACTCCAGTCTGTGCGGACACTAGGGAAGGTGTTGGATTTTAAATCCAACACCTTCTCCCCCCTAACACAAGTCGTTGTTCCGACTTGCGTAGTAAAGGTATGCGAACTAACAACGCGGTCGTTGTAACGACCGCGTTGTAATGGCATGCGAAGTATCGCATGCGAAGTAAACGCTGTTTACCATTATGGTGTACAGGTTGGCCAATTACAAAGGTTTGGATTCTCTAGTGAAATTATTGTGGAATGTGAGAGATGAACTAACAATCTGTTGTGATGTGTTTATGAGGGGAGAAGGATAGTCCCTCCAAAAGGAGGAAAGCTGAAAGTGGTAAACTTGCCACATGAGGGACACCTTGAAAAGAAACTCACTAAAGAAAGAGTGAAGGAAAGGAATTGGTAGCCTGGTGTCGACTGCCAGGTTGAAGAAGTAGGCAAGAATTGTTCTATGTGTTCCTCTAATGACAAGTCATGCATCACCTATCATGCTCCTTTATCACCTAAGGCTTTTCCAGAAGAGGTCGGGATGAAGTTAGGGCTTGACATTATGAGTCGATTTGGATTGTTATTACATTCTGAAAGATATGTGTTACTTACAGTAGATTATGCCTCTAATTGGGTTTCCACTAGGTGTATTTGTGTAGTAAATACCAGAATTGTGCTAGATTTTCTTAAAGATGAGTTTGATAAGGAAGGTGTGCGGAAGTGTTTGGAAACAGATAATGGTGCACAATTTGTTTTGGTATGGCATGAGCGGTACCAACAGAAGTACACTGAAAGGTATGATTTGAAACATTCTGCCAGGTGTTAAAAATGGAATGCAGGTGATCTTGGTTGGGAAAAAAGGTGTCACTTGGTAATGAGCCCATTTATTATTGTGTCAATTAAGAAAAGTCTGGTCATGGTGGATTCAGGAAATACTTGGAGCATATACATGTTAAGGAAGTGTGTTGACACAAGAGGAGAGCGTCATGCTTCACATGGTGAGGGATGTAATAGGAACTTTTTTTGCTGTCAAAGGAAGAAGTGTACTTGTCCCTCCTAAAATTGTGGAAACAAGTGTTAATGCAGGAACAGGTGAGGGAACATCTAGACTGAAGAAAATACCTGTTCATTATAAAGATGATGTTATAATTTCATTTTGCTACACTATGTTGGGGGTGAATATGCTCTATAGTTTTTCTGTATTGTAAGCTATCAAATTCCATCCTATGTATTCACATTTTATGGCTATTATCTCTTGTCTTTTTTCTTATTTCCTTTTCCAGAGAGGAGATGTGTTATGGGTTGATACACTGTTATGTTCAGTCCTTTGTTCATGTTACTTTAAGAATGTTACATATAAAGAATGTTGGGAAGCTCCTTGGCTATGTGTACATTCTAGCCTAGAAGTTGATCTCTGGAGCCAAGAATAGCACAGACACATGTAGCTGTTGGTAGTGATGCAATTACTACAATAAACCTCCTGCAATTCTACAGTTGTTCATGTGTGATGTTCACCATAACAGTTCTCCTTTTCTTCCAGGATGGAGAAGTGAAAGGTGTGTGATATGTTGAAGGGCTTTCTCTACTGAGAAAAATGTTTTCACACAAAGAAAAAGAAGTCTATTTTCATAGTGTTAGACCTGTCAGCCTTAGGGCGGTCTTCCCCCAAACATTTTGCCTCTCCATCTCCATTTGCTGAACTTATTGTTGCTGGCCTTAGGGCTCTGTGCACTTACCACTGCTAACCAGTGCTAAAGTGCTTATGCTCACTCCCCTAAAACATGGTTCAATTGGCGTGTACCTAATTGGCATATTTAATTTACTTATAAGTCCCTAGTAGAGTGGTATACCATTTACCCAGGGCCTGTAAATTAAATGCTACCAGTGGACCTGCAACACATATTGTGCCACCTACTTAAGTCGCACCTTAAAACATGTCCCAAGCCTACCACTGCAGCCTGAATGCAGTTTCTAACTACCATGTCGACTTGCCAATAAAACCCCCTTGCAAAGCTTTAAACTCCCCTTTTATTACATATACGTCACTACTACGGTAGACCCTAGGTAGTCCAAAGGGCAGGGTGCCTTGTAATTGAAAGATTGAACATGTACTTTTTAGTTTTACTTGTCGTGGCATTGAAAAACTCCTAAATTTGTTTTCCACTACTCTGAGGCCTATCCCTCCCACAGGATTCCTTATTTCATATAATAAGCTGTAATTTCCAATTGGGAGCAGGTAGTTATGTTATGTTTGGTGTCTTTGGTATTGTAATGAAAAACCCTATTTAATGGTAAAGTCTGTTGTTTATTGCATTTTTGAAGATTACACTTTTAGAAAGGTGGCATTTTTCTGCCTTTAGCCCTTTTGTGCCTGCAGCCTGTCTGGGGTCCCTTGACTAGGTGTAACTGACAGTTATATTTTGTGAATTCCTCGCAGAGAGTCACACAATAGAGGGATTAGATGGGTCTGGATAGGCCATCCAGTGATGGGGGGCAGAGCTGAGCACAGCACCACTTGCAACTAAATAGGGAGTGCTCAGCCTTCACTCAAAGGACCTATCACTGCCACATTGTCACTGCAGCCAGCTTGGAGCCAGAGCAGGGGAGTCAGAAACTTCCATGCACTTCAAAGCCACTCTCTAGAAGCTTTTCCCACCTCCCAGAAGGAGGGTCCCAGGGTATAAAATAGGGCCTCAGACACCATCTATTCAGTAAACCTCTGAACATGTGGATAATCTGCCAGGAAGAAGGACTGCTGTGTTGCTGAAAAGACTGCCACTCTGCTCGACTGCTAACCTGCTGCTGCCTTGCTGAATTGTGTCCTGGCCTGGGGATGTAAGGGAAGGTGCTCTTGCCTGGGGAAGGAGGACTGAACTTGCAACTTGAACCCAAGAACATCAGATTGACTCCAAAGGGCTAGTTTGCTGGCCTCCTGTTCTGAGCCTCAAGGACACTAAAGGCTCCCTTCACCTTGGACCCACACCTGAACCAAGCCTGAGTGAATCCTGACCCTCCAAGTGGTGCCCCGCCAGTCATGAGCCCTTTGAAGTGGTGCTGAAGGTGACCAGATAGCCAAAATCCAAAATGGAGACATAGACTTTTTTGGCTCAAAACTGCTGTGGCAACCAGGAGAAGACCGGGGCCAACCTGCTCGCGTTGCATCACGTTGCTCTCCACAGCAGAAAAATTCTGTTCAGCGGTATCCGGCCTCGTGCAACTGTCTTCGGCTAGAGCTCCCTGTCTCGTCCTGCTGGAGATTTTTGACTTCCATTTCCAGACTAAGTCCGAACACAGGAATCTTCACTGATGCTTCAACCCAAGGCTATCCAATGATGATACTCCCTCCTCAGACACCTCGTGAAGCATTGCCTTGCTGAGCATTCCCTTTTCAGAACATTTGTTCTCCAAATTTCTTCTAAGTTCGAAGATAAGCGCTAACCAGGCCCAATCCACTTTTTATATCTGAACCACGCTCCATCAAGGTCAGCCATATTTTTAGACTTTGATCAGGTCTCATGCAATTAGATGTCCACAGATGGCGCTTTGATCTGTTAGGTGCTAGTTTTTACTAAGAACTTTAAAAATTCATGACTCCGGTTCTACTATTTAGATGTTTGTCATTTTGGTGTCAAATAATCTATAAAAATGTACTCTATTTTGTAAAATTAGTGTGGTATTTTTCTTGTGTTGTACTGTTTGTGTACTACATAAGTACAGCAAGAAAACACACAAGATGAGAGAGGCATTGTTATAGAGGAAAAGTTCATCGGGTTCAAATCCCACAGATGATGGAGGACGGCGATGACAGAAAAGGCCAGTCTTTCAACTAGATGATTCTGTAGATTCTTTTATTCATAATTAAATACACAGCAGCCAACCCGTTTCACCCTTGCGGGCTTCTTCAGGGCTGCAATTTAACAATACAAACATAATAAAAACATACTATTAAAAATAGTTTCAAAATATTGTTTGCAAAAATATGAGTCACACACCAAAATCATTACCGTATGTAAAGTGCAAATGTGCAGCACATCCATGACAACATCATCAGTGCAAGAGTCAAACATTGTGTCCATTAAAATATGTACATTTTGGTTACACAGTTTATATACATTGATTTGTTAAACAGGAATATCACCACACTGGGTGGCCTTATTTATTAAAAAAAGGGGGGAATGATTGCACGTAATACTGCACATTTTGAACATACATGTTACGGCCACTTAAGATCAAGAAATGGATCACCAAGGAAGGAAAGAATGGAGGGAATAGAATGAAAAAATACTCCTTGTATACCCAAGATTCATGCAAACTTAGCAAAACAGGAGGAGAAAAGAGAGAGAAAGAATAGAATGTAAAAATTTAACAAGAGAAAAAAAGAAAAACTTAGATGTTATAAATTTAGAGAAGAAGAAGCAAAAGAAACCCAGAACACAAACAAGAAAACAAGTAGAAAAAAACTAGTAGAAAAAAACTAAATCCGCAATCCACGGAATTGAATCCAACCACAATAAGGGCACAGACACTTGATCTTTACTACGTCAAAAGTACTATTCATAGGTCGTATTTTGGTCAGACAGCAACCCACCAAGCAAGTTTGTTCACACCGTTGAAGAAGGTGTCCAAAAAGTGATGGCCCAATTCGGTCGGCACTTTCAACTTGTTAAAATTTCGGTCACTGAGTCTAAGAAATGGAAGACAGGGCACAAAACCGACAAGGGTTTAAGTACCAATTGTGGAGATGTGAGTCAAGCATGCACTCACTCTCGTAAAGAAAATAAAGAACACAATGTACCTGAAAAAAGTATTTCCAATGTATACTGGTCCGTAATAACTTATCCCTTTCAGGGACATGGGTGTATTGCGCGCTTAATCGCAAGCCTGTGATCAAAGTGAATACGCACAGTTTACACAGAGAACAACAGACAATTTCGGCTTAGAACATTCCATTGTAGGCAAAGACTAACCACACTACGTCCTATACCGGTTTAAGGTTTCTGGTCACAACAAGTTTGTAACGTCTAGCCTCCAACATGCCCTGTATAACAACAAATCGGTCTACAAAACAGTAATGTTGTGGACGCGCCCTTGAGAGTTTTGAAATAACAGCCTGGAGAAATCAGTTCATTACACTGACAATCTACATATCAGTAATGATGTAGAAACGTGCATCATATTAAAAGTACATTTCTCTAACTCATTTTGGCGGTGCTAAAATACACAGCGCCAGGAAGCTCAATTCAATCACAGGTAAAGCACTGACAATTAAAGTGCCCATCGCGCATAGTAAAAACGCCCAAGCACGTCCTAGTTAAACATTACCCCTTCACACGGCCGTAGGGGAGACTCGTGTACATTGCTCAAATGTCATTTTGGCGGTGCTAGGATATACAGCACTAATAAGCCCAAATGGATCACAAGTAAAGCAACAACATTGAAAAGCGCCCATCGCGCAGAATACAAAACGCTAAAGCCCGTCCTAGTTCAACATTACCTCTTCATGCGGCCATATGGGAGACTCGTGACACTTCCAAAGTTACAGGAAAAGTTACTCGCCTAGCACAACCGAGTTTAAATAGCCATGTACATTAGACAACTCGGATCAGCTGTGATGTCGGTAGATGAAAAAGTAAAAGCTAGACCGCCGACCCCGGCATCCATGTTTGCATTACCCAATGTTTAAATGGCACGTTTACTTCTAGGCATGAGTCTTTCCGATTTATAGACAAACCAATCTAATGGTAATATCAATTGTCCGATTGTCACTTCCTAGTTTCCATAAAATATAATAAATATAGTTTTTAAATACTCAACCAATACTAAAGCCCTTTCATTTACAAATTAGGCTACTCATGCCAAAACAAAGAATTGAACAAACTCAAACCTTGCAAGTGCATATACTGACAACCTCTGCTCAGTGAGCCGTGCTACCTGAATTCTATTAGGACGGTTAGAGCTCATGACCTGCTATTTTGCATGTTATTCATCTTCTTAGACCAGAAACCGATACAGGAAAATATGTCCAACAATTTCCACAGAAAAAGCCACTATCCAAGATATAGTGATATAACAAAAAGGGAAGTTTTTTTTTTTTTAAATCGAGGGGATAGAGGGATACGAACCATGTCAAATGGGTACAATGATCAGCGCTGCTCAAAGTGCTGTGCTACCCTGGCCTCACTGCATAAACAGTCTTACTTGGCCTATTTCATAACTTGTACAGCCAGTTATGTCGGGCGGACGAGATTAGACGATTAACATGGTAATTCTACGCATAATACATTTTCTTCATTCAAAGATCGATACAGATAAAGTATTCGAAAGGTTCCACAGTAGAAATCACTGTCCAAAGAGTTTTGATATAAGAAAAAGGAAAACATTTTTGTAAAAATAATTTTCAAAAACAGGGGGATGAGGGGACTCAAACCCTCCCAATGAGTGCATAGATAAGCCCTGCTCAACATACTGTGCTACCCTAGTACGGCTGACTCAGCAGTCGCTCAAGGCCTATTTCATGGCATGTTCGGCCAGTTATGCTGGTCGGAAGAAATTAAACGATCCATAAACAGTTTATACACCACACTCATAATCAAATTCAAGCCATTTAGGGGTTGGGTCCATACTCTTCATATGTCCAACCAGGGCTGATCGTTCTGAGTTACACAAGATGATACAAGCGGACGCACCACATTGGTAAAGGTGAAAGGAGACATAGGACCTTACTTTAGGCTCACCATTTCTTTATGTACAGGCAGTGGCACTAAGATGTAAGCAAAATCATGTTGTAAGCTTTACAGAACATGTTAGAGAAGACACGATCCTCATATGCTGATACTACCATGAATAGGTGTCTAATACTATACATAGTGGCGTCAAAGAAAATAATGCATCTCCGTATCTAATTTTAGGCCATCAGTTATGGATCTCAACCTACAAATCCATCTCGCTTCAAGTTGGCGTAGGCATAATTCCCTATCACCACCCCTCTGCATAGGTGGTACATGGTCAATGGTGTGAAATTTAAAATTGGATCTGTTCCTTGTTGAAGTACATTCATTTGACACCAGTGCATATGTTACATCACCATTTAAACAGGCTCTCCTATGTTCTTGAATGTGTGTTTTTAAGGGCCGTACATCCTCCCTACATAGATTTTGTCACACATGCACACAATCACATAGATCACGAATCGTGTTAGACAGTTAATAAAGTGCCTGATGGTATAGGATCTGTCACTGTTGTATTTAAAGATTTTTGTGATTTGTCCCTGGTTGCATATGTTACAGCCACCACAGAGGAAAAACCTTAATGGACGTGCAAGCCACATCTCCTGTGCCTCTTTACTGGGTCGTGTTTAACTGGGGCAAATCGCCTCTCTGACGGTCCTACATCTTCTGTATACAACACTTGGCTTATCCTGCACAAGATGACCTACCCCAGGTACACCCTTCAGCAAATGCCAATGTTTCCTGAGAATTTTAAATACATCTTGATTCAAAGCGGAGTTTGTAGTGATGAACGACAAGCGTTCCTTGTTTGTCCTCCTTTTTGGTACCAGTGTTTCTGCTTGTTCCAATCGGTTGGCTCTCTCCAATGCTTGAGAGAGAACAGGATCCCTGTACCCCCTACGTTTGAGGCGTTGTACTAACTCTTGGCTGTGGTTCTTTTACTGCAAGTCTTCACTGCAATTTCTTTTTATGCGCACTAACTCCCCGTAAGGAATGGCTTTCTTTGTACTCCAGGGATGCGAGCTTTCGAAGTGGAGTAGGCTGTTAACTGCTGTCTCTTTTCTATAAAGATACTTTGCAAGGTGTTATTCTGCACATATAGGGAGAGATTCAAGAATTGGATCCTAGACCTGGACTTAGTCATTGCGAATCTCACATTTAAGGAATTGCTGTTAAGTTAGGAAAAATATGATTTAAAGGTCTCCTCTGATCCTGACCATATGATGAAAATGTCATCGATAAAGTGCCCCCAGAAGTTGATGTACTCAGTCCACGGTGCCGCTGCCTGTGCCCATACATATACCAATTCCACCCACCCCATAAACAAGTTGGCATACGAGGGGGCAAATTTGGACCCCATTGAGGTCCCCTGTAGTTTTTTGAACCAAGTATCGTCGTACAGAAAGTAGTTGTTATCCAGTATCAGATGTATCATGTCAAGTATCATTTTGTTGTGATCATGATGACTTGCACTTCGAGATGATAAAAAGTGCTCGACCGCTCTACATCCTAAGTCCTCTCTTATACTCGTGTACAGGGATTCCACATCTAGTGTGCAGAGCCAAAATGTGTCATCCCACACAAGACCATCTAGTTTGTTTAACAAGTCAGTGGTGTCCTTTATATAGGATGGGAGGTTTTGCACCATAGGCTGCAGAAGAGAGTCCACAAATTGAACCATTGGTTCAGTCAGTGAACCTATGCCAGAGGTAATTGGCCGGCCAGGCGGGAACTTCTCTTTTTTGTGTATCTTTGGCAGAAGATATAGACAGGGATATTTGGGATGTTCCACCAGTAGAAACTTATGTTCAACGTCTGACAACAGTCCAACCTCCCTCCAATGATTTAGTTTACCCTTAATAGTGATGGAAGCAAGGGGACATGGATTTGTGCACATTTTTTTGTAACAGACAGTGTTGGATAGCTGTCTGTACACCTCTGACTCATAGTCCCTTCTATTCATGAGGACAATATTCCCCCCTTTGTCAGCTTCCCGTATAACTAAATCATTGTTATTCCTGATCTTTATGAGAGACGTTCTTTCTGCTCTACTAAGATTTTCCTTCACATAAGTTCTGTTGGAAGACAGCTTATTGTCTTCTAGCTCATAGAGGGCTTTAGTTACTTGCTGGTGAAAAACATCAATACTGGTGAGATGGACTCCCTGTGGCGTGGACTTACCACGCGGATGTAGGCCACTTTCTAGTGTATAATCTTGCTCTATGCCCAGGTCATTCATAACCTGTTCCACAGTCCGTGTGTTATCATCATTCAAAGACAGTAGCAAGGAGACATTCTTAATGTGTGACACAGATACTTCTGAAGAAGCTGTTATACTTTGTTCAACATTTTTATTCACATTAATCAGAGAAAAATGACATTTGAGTTTAGCTTGTCTGGTAAATTTAAATAGATCAACATGAATGTCCGTGAAATTTCCTTTATTAACAGGACAAAAGTCTAAGCCCTTATTGTTATATCACTATATCTTGGATAGTGGCTTTTTCTGTGGAAATTGTTGGACATATTTTCCTGTATCGGTTTCTGGTCTAAGAAGAGGAATAACCCGCAAAATAGCAGGTCATGAGCTCTAACCGTCCTAATAGAATTCAGGTAGCACTGCTCACTGAGCAGGGGTTGTCAGTATATGTACTTGTAAGGTTCGAGTTTGTTCAATTCTTTGTTTTGGCATGAGTAGTCTAATTTGTAAATGAAAGGGCTTTAGTATTGGTTGAGTATTTAAAAACTATATTTATTATATTTTATGGAAACTAGGAAGTGACAATCGGACAATTGATATTGCCATTAGACTGGTTTGTCTATAAAGCGGAAAGACTCATGCCTAGAAGTAAACGTGCCATTTAAACGTTGGGTAATGCAAACATGGATGCCGGGGTCGGCGGTCTAGCTTTTGCTTTTTCATCTACCGACATCACAGCTGATCCAAGTTGTCTAATTTACATGGCTATTTAAACTTGGTTGTGCTTGGTGAGGAACTTTTCCTGTAACTTTGGAAGTGTCACGAGTCTCCCATATGGCCGCATGAAGAGGTAATGTACAACTAGGATGGGCTTTAGTGTTAGTGTATTCTGCGCGATGGGCGCTTTTCAATGTCGTTGCTTTACTTGTGATCCATTTGGGCTTCTTAGTGCTCTATATCCTAGCACCGCCAAAATGACATTTGAGCAATGTACACGAGTCTCCCCTATGGCTGTGTGAAGGGGTAATGTTTAACTAGGACGTGCTTGGGCGTTTTTACTATGCACGATGGGCACTTTAATTGTCAGTGCTTTACCTGTGATTGAATTGAGTTTTCTGGTGCTGTGTATTTTAGCACCGCCAAAATGAGTTAGAGAAATGTACTTTTAATATGATGCACGTTTCTACATCATTACTGATATGTAGATAGTCAGTGTAATGAACTGATTTCTCCAGGCTGTTATTTCAAAACGCTCAAGGGCGCGTCCACAACATTACTGTTTTGTAGACCGATTTGTTGTTATACAGGGCATGTTGGAGGCTAGACGTTACAAACTTGTTGTGACCAGAAACCTCAAACCGGTATAGGACGTAGTGTGGTTAGTCTTTGCCTACAATGGAATGTTCTAAGCCAAAATTGTCTGTTGTTCTCTGTGTAAACTGTGCGTATTCATTTTGATCACAGGCTGGCGATTAAGCGCGCAATACACCCATGTCCCTGAAGGGGATAAGTTATTACGGACCAGTATACATTGGAAATACTTTTTTCAGGTACATTGTGTTCTTTATTTTCTTTACGAGAGTGAGTGCATGCTTGACTCACGTCTCCACAATTGGTACTTAAACCCTTGTCGGTTTTGTGCCCTGTCTTCCATTTCTTAGACTCAGCGACCAAAATTTTAACAAGTTGAAAGTGCCGACCGAATTGGGCCATGACTTTTAGGACACCTTCTTCAACGGTGTGAACAAACTTGCTTGGTGGGTAATGTGCTGTCTGACCAAAATACGATCTATGAATAGTACTTTTGACGTAGTAAAGATCGAATGTCTGTGCCCTTATTGTGGTTGGATTCAATTCCGTGGATTGCGGATTTAGTTTTTTTCTACTCGTTTTTTTCTACTTGTTTTCTTGTTTGTGTTCTGTGTTTCTTTTGCTTCTTCTTCTCTAAATTTATAACATCTAAGTTTTTCTTTTTCTCTTGTTAAATTTTTACATTCTATTTTTTCTCTCTCTTTTCTCCTCCTGTTTTGCTAAGTTTGCATGAATCTTGGATATACAAGGAGTATTTTTTCATTCTGTTCCCTCCATTCTTTCCTTCCTTGGTGATCCATTTCTTGATCTTAAGTGGCCGTAACATGTATCTTCAAAATGTGCCGTATTACGTGCAATCATTCCCCCCTTTTTTTAATAAATAAGGTCACCCAGTGTGGTGATATTCCTGTTTAACAAATCAATGTATGTAAACTGTGTAACCAAAATGTACATATTTTAAGGGACACAATGTTTGACTCTTGCACTGATGATGTTGTCTTGGTTGTGCTGCACATTTGCACTTTACATACGGTAATGTTTGTCATAGTCATAATTTTTGGTGTGTGACTCATATTTTTGCAAACAATATTGTTAGACTTGGCATCTTTTGGCGTGTTTCCCCTGACTTTTTCCTTTCTGACCTCCCGGTTTTGACTCTGTTTTTGCTGGTGTAATGATTCTGCGCACTTTCCTCACTGCGGTCTAGTGGGAAAGTGCAAGTGCTCCTGTATAAAATGTGTTATGGATTGGTGTTTCCATGATTGACCTATTTGGTTTATGTGTCAGTCCCTTGTAAAGTGCACTGCGAGTGCCAGGGCCTATAGACCAAATGCTGTTGGTGGGCTGCAACACTGGATTGTGCCACCCACGCAAACAGCCCGTAAAGTGTAACTCGGGCCTGCCATCGCAGAGCCTGTGCGCAGCCTGGGGCTGCCATGTCGTCTTGGCAAGTGCACACACTTGCAAGTCCCTAAACCTTCCCTTTGCTACATGTTAGCCACCCCTAAGGTAGGCCCAAGGTACCCCTGTGGGCAGGGTGCGTTGTATGCGAAAGGTAGGACATGCCCTGGTGTGTGTGGCATGTCCTGATAGTGAATTACAGCCTAGTTCGTTTTTCACTATCGCAAGGCTACCTGTTCCCCTAGGCCAGAACGGGCAGTTTTGATTATTACAGCTTATAATCCTAACTGACCCCGGGAACATGGTAGACATTCGAGTTTAGTATGCCTGGACTCAGAATGATAAAATGCATCTTTTAGTGAAGTTGGTTTTAACATTTCATGCGTTTGAAAATACCACTTTTAGAAAGTGGGTATTTTCTTGTCTAACCATCCAAGCCTGTCTCTGCGAGGTTGTGTATTCCTTGTCTGGAGTATGAGTGACAGGGGCTGGGGGATGCCAGGAGACAGGGTGAGTCAGCACAGGGCTGAATAGCAAGATCTACATGTAGATGGGTGGGAGGAGTTGCACCTGGGCCCTGAATAGGACAGTGCCTTCCCTCCACAATGCTGGCTCCACCTCCTGTGGTGCGTCTGATATCCCTGGCCTACTCTCTGAAAGAAGATACGGAGACTTGTCAACAAAGTGCTCCAGAACTGGTTTGGACTAGGCAAAGGCCTCTCTGCCTTCAGAGAACAAAGGAATTTGGGATATAAATATTGGGGCCCTGACCCCATGAATTTAGATCTCGCTGGAATCAAGGAACCTGCCAAGACGAAGAGCTGGAAGAGCTGCCAGGAGGAATACTGCCCCTTTGCTGTGTTGTTGCTTTGTTGGGTTGGCCTGCAGCTGCTGCTTCTGCTTTGGGCAGTGAAAGGAAGGAACTTTCTACAAACTTGTGCTGAGTATCTCCAAGGGCCTGGAACCGAGCTGGCCTCCTGTTAAGAAGTCTCAGGGACTGCAAAGACTTCACAAGCCTCTGGGTACCGCTTCTGGAACGCTGTTTCAGTTGCCACAGAGGAAGGGAACTGCAATCGACTCCGTCAACCGAATCCATCCCTGACCGGTGACCTGTTTGCACCGCAGACCGCATCGCCCGCTTCGCATCGCAACCCTGGTCTCACCGTGGGCGACGTCCGACGCCGCCAACACCGAGCCGCTGCTTGCACCGTGACCTGTGGGCACCGCAGTTCGCATCGCATCGCTTCACTGAACCAGCCGGACCCGACCGACGCGGTCGCTGCAACTGGCTCAACAGTTGTGACCGCATCGCATTTGGGGCACCGCTCGCACGTCTGCGACGCACCGCTCCGACTCGCACCGCTGTCCGACGCCAGCTCCCGCACTCCGGCTTGGTCGCCTGCATTGCAACCTGTCAGCACCGCATCGAGCATCGTCTCACCCTGCATCGCACGCCTTGGACTCACCGACTCCGTCTGCACGACGCTCATCGAGCCGCTGCCTGCACCGCATCGAGGGACACCGCACCTTGCATCGCTCCGTCTTGCACCGCAACCGCGATGAACGCCGACCGGCTCGTACACTCCGTACCAGCCACAACGAGAAAGGTACTGTGACCGAGTCTGTTCACGACTCTGCTGGCCCGTATCGATGCGGTCGGCTGGAACTGTTAGACTCTGTGGTTTTCAGCATCGCGGTAGGCTCGGACGGAGCTACCGACTCGTACAAACTTTGTTTTTGAACTATTCTTGCAAAGAAGAAGTTACCTTATCAAGCATTCATTTTTAAAGTATAGTATTGTGGATTTTTGTCGTAATTGGTCTTGTCTTGAGTATATAAAAATCGGTTATTTTTCTAAACTGGTGTGGTGTCCGTTTGTAGTGCTTACACTGTATTACTGTTGGTTATGTGCAAATGCTTTACACATTGCCTCTGAATTAAGCCTGACTGCTCGTGCCAAGCTACCACGAGGGTGAGCAGGGGTTACTTCACGAGTGTAACACCCTTACCCTGACTAGGAAGAAGGGGCCCTACTTGGACAAAGGTGCAAGCCCTTGCCAACGAGAGATCCCATTTCTAACAAATATTTTGAAACTATTTTTAATAGTATGTTTTTTATTATGTTTATATTGTTAAATTGCAGCCCTGAAGAAGCCCGCAAGGGTGAAACGCGTTGGCTGCTGTGTATTTAATTATGAATAAAAGAATCTACAGAATCATCTAGTTGAAAGACTGGCCTTTTCTGTCATCGCCGTCCTCCATCATCTGTGGGATTTGAACCCGATGAACTTTTCCTCTATAACGATGCCTCTCTCATCTTGTGTGTTTTCGTGCTGTATTTGAAACCTTATTCGGTGGCAGGTTTCGGGAGGTGGGCATTGGTCGTTAGGTATCATACGAAGCATTGTTTGAATTGATTATAACAAACACTGGTAGCTGGTGCAGCATCACACACCCTGCCACCGTGCTTGCAGGTACTACATAAATACTTTACACATTGGCTCAATGTTAAGCCTGACAGCTTTTTTTGCCAAGCTACCTAGGGTTAGGCACAGGATAATTTTTTGACTTTTTGTGGTTCCACCTGCAAAGGATTGTGACTGTTGATTGAACAGGGCTCACACCCCAGTCAGCCAACAGCCCAAATTATAACTCACAGGAGACAGAGATCATCAGGAGCCAAAAGAGTTCCATCATTGCAACTCACACAACACTACATCTCCCCTTGTGCTAAATAAAAAATTACAATTTTATTACAAATTTATACAATCATAGCTCTTCAATGAGTCTTCGTGGTGCTCTGATCACACGTCCTGACCGTGTCTTTGAAAACTGGGGATAGGCAGTAGAAGTGTCCATGGTCTAAGTTGCTGATGTAGGAACAACAGTAGTCAGGGGTTTTCAATTGCCCTTTCAGACCCAGTCTCTACATTGACATCAGTGCTTGACAAACAATGAGCCACATGTCGGAATTGAGATGTGTCTCATGTAATGGACTTCCCAGAACATTGGGCAGTCACCATGGGTCCTTTGCTGGACATAACATGAAATGGTTCAGCATCGAAGGGAGCATCAGATTTCCGTTTTCTAGACTGATGAACAAGCACTCTAGCTCCTCCATTAAAAGTAACATCTTTGGCATGTCACCACTTGTTGGCAAGAGCCTTCATTTTTCATTTACGTTCCAAGTCACTCATATGGGTTTCTTCCTCAGTACTTGTTCTTCTGTTGGTCCATAGAGGTAACTTGGTCATCATTGCTCTCCCGAACGTCAAGGTTGCAGGGCTTTCACCTGTGGTCCAGTGAGGGGTTGAACGGTAAGCTCAAAGAGTGGAATTCAAGACAATCTCTCAAACAAATTTGTCAATGGTTTATTCAACTTTTTGTCATTCTTGACTGGAAAATTTACCTTTTGCAATCTACATTCCGCATTGGGTTGAACTTGAGAGTCAAGGCTTCTTTGATTTGAGGGTATCTAATTTTGTCAACTCGCAGCATTTTCTTTATGACTTCTATTACACCTTTACCAGCTAGATTCTTAAGCTATTTGATAATCTTCTTGTTATCTGTTTCTTCTAGTGCATCAATGAAATCATCAAATGTCTCTATCCACGCAGTCCATCTGTTGCCAATATTCTGCTTCTTAGCAGTGTCGAATGGTGGTGGTGGTGGTTTCAGGAAGGCGGCAGCATTATAACCATTGGTGGAACTTACTATGGTGGAAAGTAGTGTTCTTTCCAACGCTGCTTGGTGATCTTGTTTATTCAAACAATCTCTGGGGCCTTGCAACGTGCTGTCCTCTGGGTCATCTTTGATAATTACAGGAAACGTGGCCTCTATTGTGGTCTCCATTGGGAAAAGTGCCTTTCACTATTCCAATCGCCGCTCTCAGCTTTCTGATCTTTGAAGACCTCTGATGATGTTCTGAGCCCCACTGGCAGCTGTGGTGGTGTGCCACTTCGGGTATGAACAGCTCCATAAAAACAACTCCGGTTTCTTCTTCTCAGGCCACTTCCCCCACCGCTGTGGTATGATGACTCTCTTTACTCAGTTCTGGTAAGCAGATGACAGTTTCTTTTATCTGAATCTCTTTGTTTTCAGGGGTCTTTGTACTATCAGATACCTGGTTGATCTCGGCCTTACAGCACTTCTGATTGCAGCATTATCTTGCAATTGGCTGTTGCTATTTGCTTCTCTTTCAAAACCCGGTTGTATCCACCCTTAGTGTTATCACTCCATAAGATGAGGTTGAGAAGTAGCGCAGTACCTCTCTTTAATACCTTGCCAGCAGGTTCTTGGCCAACGATGTGTAGACTTCTCAGCGAAGCTTTCATTACCTTCAAATACTTTACACTGACTGGAGTTGAGCTTTGACTCCACATATGCCAAGCGTCAATTTTGAACTTAGACAGAGGCACACATGGCACCTACAAGCAGTTCGCTGGGCCATGGCAAACCCTCTAGGAGAGCATTGTTGATGTTCCGGTTACTTATCCTCTATCTCATCACCAGTTGTAGTGTCCTACCCAGCCTGGGTTATGACTACGCAGCAGACGGAGCTTAGTAAAACATGTCTTTATTCATCTGTAACCGTAAAGTCAACATTCAAAACCTGCCTTCACTTCTTTACACTCTAACACTAAAATCACAGTTCTATGAAGTCCATCAGGAGCCAAAAGGGTTCCGTCATTGGTAACTCATACTACACTACAGCATCCACTAACACAAGTTGATATCAAACGTTCACTAGCCTCAGCACACGTCTTATAAGTAATATGCAATTATCCAATTTGTTTTAGTCAAGCAAAAATGATACAGAGAAATTTTCGAGCTTGGTTTCTTTTCTTTATTCTCTTTGTTCAGCCAACACGTGTTTCGTCGCACAAAGGAATTTTGTCCCGCGACTTTCTCAAGTGCGCACTCGAGAACACGGCGCTGATGTGGGGACCTACATGTCCTTCTTACGTGCTCTAGGTTTGGCTCATGGCGAAGATCCACGGTTAAATGCGACGTGGACATCGGAACATAGATTTTAATTTTCCAGTGGGATGGAATTATCACTACTGATAAAGGAACATTTTGGACTCTTGTAAGCCTTGAGAAAGTCGCGGGACAAAATTCCTTTGTGCGACGAAACACGTGTTGGCTGATGCAAGAACAAAGAGAATAAAGAAAAGAAACCAAGCTCGAAAATTTCTCTGTATCATTTTTGCTTGACTAAAACAAATTGGATAATTGCATATTACTTAAAAGACGTGTGCTGAGGATTGTGTTTATGTTTATGTTGGTTTCGACCACATGTTTGGGGAGACTGGTGGTTCTTCTCACCTTTCAGCACCCTCCATATAAATTTCTCAGAAATCTAAATAGAGTGTAAGTGCTACTCATTCTTGGAGCGCCATTTTACCTATAACCATACCACTGCACCGTCGTGAATCAAACGTTCACTAGAGCATCCTGATCGACAGAGAGGCTAAATTCCAAAGAGCCAG
Source organism: Calotriton arnoldi (assembly GCA_963921515.1). Taxonomy (NCBI): domain Eukaryota; kingdom Metazoa; phylum Chordata; class Amphibia; order Caudata; family Salamandridae; genus Calotriton; species Calotriton arnoldi. Next base: position 140,764 of record CAWUFW010016641.1, on the reverse strand, counting down.
GTTTTCAGATATTTCTTGAAGGTAAGTTCATTGTCCGTCAGGCGTAGGCTACTTGGCAGGAAGTTAAATAGTTTAGAAATAAGATAGGAGAAAGAATGCCCTCCGCATCTCATCCTGCGAGTTTGAGGAACACTTGTGAGTCACACATTAGTCAGCCTCAGAGTACTCCATGGTATGTACGGCTGCAGTAAGGCTGGCAATAAGGGAGGGCCTTTCGCATGGAATGCTCTATGTGCTAGGCACAGAGCCTTAAGCTTCACCCGCTGTTCAATTGGGAGCCAGTGAAACGTAGCCAGTGCATTCTGAGATGATTGGTATCTCTGGATGTTTAACAAGAGGCATTCTGCCGCATTTTGTATAACTTGTAGCTTTTTGGATACATATCAAGGTGCTTCCAGGTACGGCGAGTATCCATAGTCAAGGTGCGATATTACCAGAGACTGTAGAACAATCTTTCTAGAAAGGAGGGGAAGCAGATCTAGAATTTTCAGAAGCATTCTGAGAAGGCCGTAGCAGCTGGTCGAGAGTCTCCTCACTTGAGATTTCATTGAAAGGAGGTTGTCAGGCCACACCCTGCTTTTAGGGGAGGGGGCAGTTCCTAAACAGTCAGGACAGCCTGATAGAGATTTGATGTCAGGATTGTTGCCCAACAGCATGACCTCTGTTTTGTCCCCATTGAGTTTAGGACAGCAGCTGGGTGATTTATTATTAAAATCTGAGTATGTATATAGAAAACGCAGAGTAAGTAAGCATCAGATGTTCATAAACGATGGTTGCATTTCTCTAGAGAGGAATGATTTAGTCTTTTTTTGTTTAGACTTTCTCACTAATCCAACATAGTTTCTCCACTAATTACTTGAAAACGGACACACTACTGACTAGGTATTAATTTAGGACTATTCCTGTGTAAGCCTCTACCCTCCAAACAAAACACATATTAAGATACTGGAATGTTGAGAGCTCTGTTCAGGACAGGGTAGCGGCAGGGGTCAATGATGGATGTTATAGATAAAAATGATTCTCGTTTAATTTCTCCATGGTTAGTTTAGCATATTCAAGTACACGCATTTGAAATTTTTAAATATCTTTAAAATTGCTTCTGTGTTGGGCTGTATTGGCCGATAACTCTATTTCTCATTACAGAGAAGACGGCATTTAGCAATTGATATAACTCTAAGCAGCGGGATATAAGGCCATATAAAAGAAGATAACAGTATGGGGAGAATACAGATCACACCTTTTTGCCCTAACTCGAACCTCGCCTACAATTCGTAGGTGTAAGGTGCGTATAACCGTGTCTAAAGAAGAAAAACAGATTGTCCTATAACCATACACCCATATATTTTTAACATAATTACTTCAATATGAAGTATGAAGTGTATATCAGCACAAGAGACTCCGTCTCTAGTTTTAAAGATATGATGTAATAACGAACAGAAAAACAGAAGAGTTCCACATACACTATAACATTAAACTTTGACAAATGCTGGCTAAGCTTTTAATGTTATTTCAAGTACTGCAAGAAACACGCAATAGGCCTTAGCTCCCATTCTTAAATATGCAAAACAGGGATTTTCCTCTCTTTTCTATTTTGGGAAATGACATGGTATGTGATATTAGGGCCAAAAGAAGAGGGGAGCAGCTGGGGCTGTAAGTCCTAGGCCCCACTCTTTGGAGGGCCCAGCAGTGCCACTGCTAAATCAATGTATATATAACAAGAGCAGCCATTTCCAGCTTTTGTCAGTCACTATGAGGCAGGTAACACGAGTATCTACTAGCTGGCAGCATATAATGGCGCAGAAAGATATTATATCCATTTAGAACGAGGCCTGCACTAGAGAGGGGCTCCACATGGGACCTGTACGACCTTTGGGTACAGGCCCAGCTAAAACTTCTGACAGGGCTGTTAGATTTTTTTGGCTGCACTGGTGACGTTTTGTTCCATTTTCTTGAGCTTTAAAGTTTGGTTATTGTCGGCAAATATGAGAAGAGTCCCATGTGATTAAATTAATGTTGATGGTTTTACCAAAAGAAACAAAATATCCTATTAGTTGGCCAAGACAGAACAAATGGCCTGCCTTGGCTTCCTAGCGCAGGCTTTATTTGATGGTAAATAGCATTGTTCAAAATGTACCCTTCCTATGCTGCTCTATGTGCTCCAGAACACCCCATTTAGGATCCTTCCAGAACTCTTTGTGTGGGTGCTAACAGAACTTCGACTCCTCCTGTAGAATGGTTGGCGGAGAGAATCGCCCTCGTCAAAATGATGTACGATGGGGGCATCCGCACTCCCAGGCATTCAAAAGTACTACTGGACTTTGCAACTTTACGAGGTTAATGAATGGGCATTTGCATCCTTAATAGCCCACAGGAGGGCTATGGTGCAGAGGATATCTATCCCCTGTTGCCTTATACAGTGCTAAGCCTGCAAGGAACCTCCCAGCCCACACTAAAGTGGTAGTCGATACCTGGAAGGTAGTCACCAAATATGGAGGAAACAACTGACGCTGGGAATCCCCTATGGGACAGTAATACACCAGCTGACGAGTGACAGCTCTCTGGCTTTTCCAAGTCAGATACATGTGGAATTAGCGTACTGGGTGATATATGAAGTGCAGGGGCCCCAATCATAAGGGAGACCATGCAGAAGGAATATTACTTAGCAAACAATGAGGCCTTGCGGTATGTACAGCTCAGGCACGCCCGGCACGCATACATTGATGGGGAGGCGGTGATCGGAGAACTCTCCCCAACAGACGCACATTATTTATGTCACAAAGAGAAAAATGATAAATGATTCCCCAAACCCACCATCTTCTTGAAATTAGGCTGGGAGGAAGACCTGGGTGAAATATAGATGTTGAGGAATGAGAGAAGACTGAGGTCCCCACAAGAAGTGTTGATTTATGTGGGGTTGTGTCACGTGCTACAGAGTATACTACACAAATCCCTCTGCAACAGAGTTGCTTTTTCTAAAATGGAGCAAGCAACATCTGACAGATGCATGAGGGGATGCAAGCACAGGGGCATTGTTAGGTTCGAGCTTTAGCGGCAGCGCACATGCGCTGCTCGCTCTGAGAGGCATGCAGTAGTAGAGTATTAGAAACAAGCTGCCCTCACTCTCCGCCCATATTTTTCATTGGCTTCTGTGTTTGTCCTTCGTAAATTCTGTCTTCTGATTGATTATGAGGCTTGTTAGTCCCGCCTTATTATGCCAAGTCATCATTTATACCCTCCCATGGCTATTGGCCCCTTTACTTCGAGTGTTACACTGTACGGACGTGTTATTTAGAGCACTATTTTTTTCCATGCCTTCTCACCCCCTCCCCCACCTGCACACCCGATGTCCGTGCCTTCTTGCCCCCCTGCCCCCACCCGCCTGCACTCCCGTTTGCAATGCAATAGGTCGCGCGTAAATGTGAGTCCTATTGCATTGCAAATGCATGTTTTAGTTTCCTTTGCTCCCGCCCCCCTCCTGTTGTCCTCGTTCCATTTGTTTCCGCTCTCCTCTCGTCTGTTTTCTCCATCCTCCTGCCCCCCTCCGTGCGCTTGAATGTGAGGATACATACATCCCCGCCCACACTTTTAATAGTATCCTGTAGGGTTATGACGGCAGCAACGCAGCTCAGAACGGCGCTGCTTCTGTCTGCTGAAGTCGAGCCTGGCCCTGGACAGCTTCGCCCTCCCCTTCAGTGGGAAGACTTCTGTAGAGCAGGGGACACACTATCCAGAGGGAGTGCCAAATAATTTACCAAAAGCACAATGTATATACTTAGAACATTGAAATAGTACACGCACACTTTGCGTCTCAATTTAGAACCAGCGCGTTTTACAAAAAAGTGCAGTCACAAAAAAGGACGTCTGCAACCATTTAGCCAGTTCTTATGAACAGCTCTAGTAGCGAGAAATTCAGTGTAATGTTCGCACGGATCTTATTTCAACAGCACTCTGTTCACTGGTAACGGAACTGGGGCGATAACTTCCGGTATAATTTCTTCTGGAGCAAATGTTACGTTTTCCAACTACCTGCCATTCACGAGAAACGAGCTCTCCTATTTGCTTTCCCTGCTGTCGGTGTTTAAAGCTGCTCCGATCTGGAAGCGAGGCAGAATCACACTCTCGGATCTTCTAAAGATTTTAGACTGCGGGAGGCTAGGTAAGTGCCGATTTTGAGACACTGGATCTGGCAGGATGCCAACGGTTTTAGTTTTTAGCCAAATATTTGTTATTCCACGTTTGGATTTCTTTTTGCCTACAAAAATGACACCTTAAAATAATAAGTAAAGGACAGTCTCGTTTTATGGGACATAATATCTGAAACTACGGGAATTGTTTATGTGTGCGTGCTCAGTAACAGTGCTGCGCTGCTGTAACTCTTGGGGAATCTGTTTTCGGAGGAGAGCTGTGGCTTTTAGGTCGAGCCTGAGCTGCCCAGGAAAATGGCGGCCGAGGTCTCTCATTTAGAAGAGTTTGAGCTATTGCCATTGTAAATCACAATAGCTTAAACTCTCGTAAATGCGACATCTATTGTATTGCAAATGCTTCTTTGGTGTGACTCTTCACTCTTGACGGTTAACTCTCTGTCAGCTGACTTTCCACTTTTTACAGTGACATGTGCTTTGTCAGCAACCTTTTTTCCTGTCTGCTATCCCTACCACTGTCCGTTAGACCCTCCATTTGCGTCTGCTCTCTTCTCTGCCGGTAACATGTTGTTGTTGTTGTTGTTATTAGTGACCCCCCCATGTTAAGTCACTCTCTGGTATTCAGTCGCTCTTTGTTATAAGTTCACTGTTTGCCATGGCTCTTTAACCACCAGGGGCTCTTGTCCGCTCTGCAGAAATATTTTCTACGAAGGGTCATTTACTCTCCATGACCCCTTTCCTATCCTAGAAGTACCCCTCTCTTTAGTGTGATGTGTGCCCGTTCAATGCAGCTCATCACCGGTCCAAATGTCGCCCTTATCGTTAATGTGAACTTAACTCCCCATGGTTATTTCTTCCATTAGACTACTTCAACTCTCCCTTCTCTCTGATGAGTTCTTCAGTTGCCATAGAGTCTCTACCCACAAGCTTCTCCCACATGTTGGGTTCCTTGCTCCCTACGAAGATATATTTTTGGGCCCATCGAATCGTTTTACAGGTCCTAGTTTGGCTCTCTACCTTCCTGTGCGGGCGGTTTCCATGTTATTGGATCGTTTCCTCCCTTAATGTTTCTTTACTTGCCCCAGAGTGCTTTATTATCAGCTGTGTCCAACTCCCTACATTGAGCTCTTAACTCTTTTATACTTCCTTTCTTCAATTACTTTTTTTGCCAGAGTCATACCCGATTCTCACCAATGTACTTTCTATCCTAAAATCCCTTCCTCTTTCCCATTCTTTGGGTTCCCGAGTCATGCCCAGGGCCACTTGAATTATGGAGCAGTAGAGGGCCAAATTATGCGGCAGGATTGAGTAAATTATGCAGCAATTAAAGGTAAATTATGTGGCAATTAACGGTAAATTATGTGGCATAATGCGCCACATTTTGTAATAGTATTTCTTTATTTTCACAACCGCATAATTCCAGTGGGCCTGGTCATACCCACTTCCCACCAGTGTGCTTTCTATCCTAAAATCCTTTCCTCTGCGGAGAGCTCCCCCGAGATCTCTTGACAGCTTTCATTTGTACAACTCTAAGCCCTTTGCCTGTCTCTGGCTCACTTCCTCGCTATCATGGCCTCATTGGTGGACTGAGGGAACCTCCTTGCGTTTTGTTCTCTCAGCCTCCCAAAATGTTTTCTTTTCCCTCTACGCTTTGTTCCCTTCCTTATTTCACCATACTGATTTTACTCAGGTGCTTCCTTGTACAACATAAGAGCCTGAAAGTGGAGTCCCCACGTCCTTTCAGCTGTTCTCGGAGCTGGTCTCTGGCTCAGTTCCTCGAGGTGCTGCAACGGAGTCATTCCTCACTTCCTCCTGAATATCCCTCTGTGTTGACTCACCGTGCTTTGTACTTGTTGGCCTTATTTATACTGTGACCATCACTCCACATTAGCATCGGTCAATCTGCAGAGCCACGGAACGACATTGTCTTCAGTGAGGTTGCTTCTGTTTATTTGTATGTTTATGCAGCGCTGAATTTTGCATTAGTAAATCGGGTAATTGCTATTGCTCTCTGTCCCACAGTACCCCGCCTTAGTTTTCAATACTTGACATTTTTTCTCAGTTCTGTAAAATGTGACAGGAAGTGCTCAGAGCTTTTGTGTCTTATCTGCCATCGTTTGCATGTCTTTTTCAGGAAGAAGTGGTCTCCATCAGCCTTCTTGAGGCTTCAAGAATTTTTTGTAAGCCTTTTTACTTAGGCTTCATATTAACATGGTTTCCTTTGAGTTCTTGTGCGAGCCCACTACTCTATTAAGAATATATTTCCATCACGGAGCTGGTAGGCAAGTGCGTCTCCTGGGCACATGACCATGCACTCTGCTGGCCTTGCTTCGCCCCTGCCCAGCCTGTCACAGAAGCGGGTCAACAAAATTACGCCACCCAAGTATATTCTGTACAATTAATATTCCACTGCGCTCACAGATTTTCGAAAGGATATAAATTAGCTGTATACACCCGTTCCATTCGTTTGCAAAATGTCACTTGCTGAGACCACTAAAACAAATGTTTGAAAGAACCTGTCAAAATGTTCCAGTTCTTTCCACTGTTGTATTTCAAGGGTTACATATCCAGCTTACGATTGTATGAAGCAATGCATATTGTCATGTTTAAAAAACCAGGAAGCATGTTATAAACAGTCCTTGTTAACTTACCTTCTAAAACACATCCCCTCTGATCTATCTTGTGCACATTCGTCAGGAATGTTTTGCTGAAAGTATGTTTGTATAGCACTATGCACTGTGTGTGTGTGCGCGCTGGAGGGCGTTTTAGCTCTATGGACGTCTACATCATAGAAATAAAGGAATACGTGTACTAAGAAGGAAGAGGTAAAGCTGGAGACCATTCGGAGTCTGAGTTCAACTGGTAGGCAGGTAATTGTCAGGCTGGATGAACTTAGCTATCTTAAAGTACCATGTCTACTTGTAAAGCGCCTGGTCGCCAGTGGGTATCTTGGCGCTGTCAACATCTGATCTCATACTCCCTCTACCTATAAAAATAGAATTCAAGGGGTCTGATTGATATCTATTCACCAACAAAATTTGAACATTATCAATAATGGTGCCATACCTAACATGCAAACAAACATTTCAAGTTGACTTAATTAGGAAAACCATGGGCCACATTGCATGAAATACATTGAAGCAAATGAGTACAAACAAAATTTGCATTCTTTTTCACCAGTTTTGTGTTAGCCTCACTTGATATATTGCAGAAGGGGTACACGGCTCTTGTGTAATTGCATAGTGCAAGTGGAAATGACTCTGTGATCGATTTGTGCATCAAGCTCTAGTCCCATACTATAGACAAGAGGAGGATTGCAGGTGCACCCAGTGAAAGATCCGCTCCAAGCTGCTTGAATGGACACTGAGAAGAGGATAGTGCAGTTTCCGATTGTCAAGAGGCATCCGAATCATAGACTACACACAGGGCCACCAGAATTATGAGCTACTGCGGACGCTACTTTTTCAGCATAATTATGGATTTGCCACAAAATTCATCATCTGCTGCATAATCTTCAGATTTTAACAAAAAAAATAGTTTTGAGCTCACATGGATCAAAAGTTACAAAAAGCACAGCAACACGTGTTGCTGTGCAGTGGAAGGCGTTTCGCAAAGGTTGACTGGTCACGTTTCTATTGTTTCTTGTTGTATTTGGGTGTTAAACTTGCACTAATGAGGTGAAACGTTTTCACATACAGTTGAAACGTGTAAAAAATAATAATGAATCACTACTATCACAAAATATACAGCCTTACGCCCCATAATTAGCCTTTTGTTGCTCCAAAATTTAGTGAACCCTGCCGCATAATTTGGTACTCCCCTGCCGCATTATTCTAGTGGCTCTGGGTAGACATCACCTCTTCCTCTTGAGGGGTCTCTCTGCTTGCACCCATAAAAGTGCAGAAAATACTGTCATTCTCAGGCCATGATTCAGTGTCTGCTATGTGTTTTTGACCACAGCTGAGCACCACACTTTGGTATTTGGACAGGCTTTGCTTATTTGCACAAAAACTGCATTTTTTACACTTTTCCATGCACAACGTTAAATCACATGCACGTAATGTATGACAGCATTGATCTGTATGGCTCTCCTTTAGAAAAATGATTATGAACACATTTTCAGTCCCACTTATTCACTGCCCTCATATCAAAGCAGCGAAAAAAGTAGTTTATATTTTCTCTCCTCTGACATCAGATCAATGAAACACCAGGCTCCGTTTATAAGGTCGTTGTACAACACTGGTCTCTATAGAGCAGAGGGGGTGGGGGTCCGCTGAATTTTAAAGTGGGAACTTATGTTTAAATCTTGTCGGGAGGCTCCATATTTTGTGCTTTTGGGCAAATTACTTAATCTCTGCGTGCCTAAAAATAAATGTTTTTCTTTATAATGTAACTGGTGCTTGTGTGAAGTGTGCAAATTCCTTCGGCTTCAGTTTGTGTTATAAAAAAACTCTCAAAAAAAGCAAAGTGTAAAGGCTTTTCGTTTTAGGGAGAAAATGTATTGCAAACATTAAAACTAAAAATTCTGGGACTACATTTTGTGCAGAGGGTGGAGACGCAGGTTTCAGTTAACCTTTGTGGTTCAGTATGCTTTATTTTGTCTCTGTTTATCTCACTTCAATGTCAGTCGTTTACACTTTTACATGTTTACTCGGAGCTACAGGATGGAGACAGCCCTGCTGAAACGAGCCACAACAATTAAAAGCTATGTCTATGATTTTTTATAAAGGCCTCTAATTACGATATTTTCAACTTTTATTTTTCCGGTATGCTACTCTTTTTTTTCTCAGTCTCTACTCTTCTACCTTCTCTCTTTCTATATCTCACATTTACCCACACACTCATCCTCTATTTCAATTAATATCTCCTACATTCACCCTCAATATAACACACACTATCTATTCACCCTCTTTTACTTTTACTTTCACTAATTCTCGCTCTTGCTTACATTATCTCACTATCAACAACAAACACACACAATTTCTTTCTTTGTCTCTTGTTTCAAGAGGCTGACATAATTGCCAGCAGTCACACTGCTCTTCACCATAGCTTAAATACATTGGGTAAGCCAATAGCTCTAGCTAAACACTTATGAGGTCTCAAAGGCGAGACCTATTTTCTATGCCAATGCTTGTTTTCATTTGCTGTCCGAATGCCCAGTACTTGGGCCCTTTTGGAGAGGCATTCGAGTCCGGATGGGCCAGATACCAGGGTAGGTGGTAACAGACTTGCCTAGGGTGGCTTTGTTGAAAATCTGGGGGGCAGAAGGCCTGCTTAAATATCCCAGACAGATTTTACCCTTGGGCTAATGATTTCCAAATGAAATATCACCTACAGCGGGGGTTCCCGTTCCACTGGTATTGGACAAATATAAAAGAGACATTGAGTGGGGAATGATGGCAGAATAGTCATATATGATGGAAGAGGCTGCTGCAGTAAATAGATCAACATATGGGGAAGTTTGCAGACATACAGGGAATTATTAGATACTGATACTTAGAAAGTAGATTTTGGGTGGAGAAAGGGGGCAGGTTGAACACCCTGAGGAACTATATCAATGAGGTCAGAGGGACCTGTGTGGCACACAATGCAGCTGCACAAAAGTTGCTTTTGTCTGTCTTTAATAAAGCACTGAACTGTAAATGTGGCTCGTATGTTAATAATAAAACTAATACAATGTTTTTGAAAAGAAATAGAGAACAAGTGGCATATATGCGTTTAATCGTTTAATTAGCCCGCTCAAGTTTGGGGGCGGCTATTTCCTCAAAAACCAGGTAAATAGTGAATTTTCTCTACTATTTACCTAGCTGCTGGCTAAATAGCAAAATTATTTACTATTTTTCCGGAAGCCTTGCAAATGGCGGAGAAACGTCTCTATTTACCTGGCTTCTAGCTAAGTAGTAGAGATTCTGTACTATTTGGCCAGCAGCCATGAAGGTAGAGGAGAAAATTCAATATTTAGCGTACTGCTGGCTAAATAGTAGATGTTAGACCCGGGGTTCAAATCCCCTACGTCTGCCACCCAGATGCTAGAACCGGGGTTCAAATCCCCTGGTTGGCTGAGGTAGGTACCCGCGTTCCAACGTCAGGGTAAGGAAGGTCACCTTCTGAGATCGCCCCGCTCACCCCCTCGGTAGCTTGGCACGAGCAGCCAGGCTTATCTTCAAGGCAAATGTGTAAAGTATTTGCAATCACGCTCACAGCAACCCAATGATGACACACAAATAGACTCCACACGAGTTTTATAAAACGAGTATAAATTTTATATAAAAAGATATACGATCAGACCACACAATATAAATCCAACATATGCGTATTTGTAATATTCCTCCTGGCCGGTTGTTAGGCCAGCCACCCCTTATCAGTTCTGGTGATATTAATGAGCACTTCTAAACATCCTACTCTAATACTAACACCCTGTTATGCAGATCGTAATGCTAGAATCAGGTACTGCTGCAATGTAAAAATAATGCAATGCGTACGCAACAATCAGGCACTTTGCGATGTAAACATAATGCAATGCGTAGCACAACCACCAGGTACTTTGTTATACAGATGTAAGGCAATGCATAATACACTAATCAGGTAGTCCGTTATGCAGGAGTAATGCAATGCGTCATACGCTAATGAGGTAGTTCGTTATGCTGAAACAATGCAATGCGTCATACGACAATCAGGTAGTTCGTTATGCAGAAACAGTGCAATGCGTCATACACTAATCAGGTAGTTCGTTATGCAGAAACAGTGCAATGCGTAATACTCTAAACAGGTACTTCGTTATGTAGAAATGATGCAATGTGTAGCACGACAGTCAGGTACTCCATTATGCAGTAATGGAATAATGCGTAATACACTCCGGCACCGATCAATGTGCCGTAGGCGGTCTCTCCGCCTCTCCTTCTGACTTGCAGTCAGACTCTCAACAGTTGCCCCCAACACAGGTACGATGTAACCAAAAAGTGCAGCTCCGCACTCTGGCCCCTGTACTGCCACTCCCTTGGCAATACGGGCCGCGATACGAGCTGAAGCAGAGGCTCGAGCTGCCAGAACGAGAGAGAGGCCGAGAGCGTCTCCCTCTGAGCCCGCACCCCGCCCCAGGAGTCAACACACGTTACCTGGGGGGCGCAAAATCACTCTCCTCTCCTCGTCCAGCGGCTGGGCCTCCAATGCAATCTTTGTCACTTGGCAACGGCGGGCTCGGGTCGGCGGCTCAGCTCCTCCGGGGCTGCCGGTCCAGGCCGCTACAATTACGAAGATCTCAGGCTGCCACAGGGCACACGCACACAGCACCGCTGAGTCTTACTTGAACTTCGAGTGCCCGATCACTGGGCACTCCACACGCAGGTCTCAGGCTGCACGAAGATCACGCGCGCAGCGCCCCTGAGACTCACTTTAACTCCGGTGCACACGATAACAAGGCGGAGCCTCACAGAGGTCTCACAGTGCCCCACGCACCCGCACACAGCGTCGATGAGACTCACTTGGAATCTGGTACACACGATAACAAGGCCAATCCTCACAACGGTCTCACAGTGTCCAACGCACACGCACACAGCGTCGATGAGACTTACTTGGATTCCGGTGCACACGATAACAAGGCAAATCCTCACGCAGGTCTCCCGGTGCCCAACGCACCCGCACACAGCGGCGATGAGACTCACTTGGATTCCGGTGCACACGATACTGGACAATCCGCACAAAAGGTTCAGGCTGCACGAAGCACACGCACACAGCGTCGCTGATCCTTGCTTGGACTCCAGGTGCCCACGATCACAAGGCACGCCTTACGAGGGTCTCAGGCTGCAACAAGCACGCACACACAGTGCCGCTGAAACTCTCATGGAAACTTTTGTGTTCCTGTGTTTCCGCAACAGGGAGCCAGCTCACCTCAGGCCCTTGGGGATAAGTTACTTCAGGACACAGCACACAGCAAAGTCCTTCAAGCAGGGGGACACAGCACACAGCAAAGTCCCTTTAGCCTTTCCTTGGTTAAAACAGCAAACTGCAGGCCAGCCCCAGAACACACAGCAAGGGTCAGTCCTATCCTTCAGTCTATTCAGTTGTTTCTTCCTTGGCAAAGGTCCTCTTGACCACGAAGTAGCTCCAGTCTTGTTCACACTTGATCAAGCCATTCTCCAAAGTTAATGGGCTTCAGCTCTCATAGTTATACCCCTCAATGGCTTTGAAGTCTTTGTGTTCAGGGGGCACTGACCCCTGTTCAAACCAGTTCTGGCTGGGTGCCTCCCTGCCAGTGACACCTTTATCCTTTGATTAGTGGGGGTCTGGATTCTCAATCACTCAGCAGGAGATGGGCCAATTGTTTTATAGCAGCAACCCAGGCCTCTTCACCTCTAGGGGCTACTCCTCCCCCTACACTCCAGATGCAGGTCAGCCTGTTGCTGTCTCACCTCCTCCCCTGGGTCAAGACATTCCCCAGATCCTATCGCTTTCAAATCCAGACAGTCAATCCACAACCAGGCAGAGACACACAGAAATGTTAGAGCACAAAAACTCAGCCACTTCTAAAAGAGTGGCTTCTGAACACACAGTGCAAAAACAACCTGCATAAAAAGATGTGTTATTACATTGTGAGTTCAGGCATACTAAACTTCACCTTTCCATCTTAAGCCTTTGGGAAGATAGGCTGGAAAACATATTACACAGCCTCCCCATTCTGTCCAATGGGCAAGATGGCCTTTCAACAGTGAAAAACGAAATGGAGATTATTTCACTGTCAGGACATGGTACACACCTTAGTACATGTCCTACCTTTCACATGCACTGCACCCTGCCCAGGGGGTACCCTAGCCCTACCATAGGGGTGGCTGATATGCATAGAAAGGGAAGGGTAAGGTTTGGCAAGTGAGTGCACTTGTCAGACAACATGGCAGTTTAACAAACTGCGCGCAGGCCCTGCAATGGCAGGCCCGAGTTCCCTTTTTAAAGCTACTTGTGTGGGTGGCACAACTAGTGCTGCAGTCCCACTAGTAGCATTTGCATTACCAGCGCTGGCACACATAGTGCACTTTACTAGGGACTTTACTAGTAAGGCAAACATACCAATCATGGACAACTAATTTCCATTACACTTTACACAGGGAGCACTTGCACTTTGACACTGTTTGGCAGTGGCAAAGTGTCCAAAGCATCTAAGTTGGCAACACAATGTCAGAAAAAAGGTCTAGGTGGAAAGCAAAAGTTTAGGGAACTTTAGCCAAAAGGGCCAAGTCCTACAGTAGAAATTTAGCGTAGAACTACTTTTTAACAATGGCAGTGCAAATAGCAAAAAATATTACTATTTGTTTGTCCACTGGCTAAATAGTAAAGATTCTGCGCTGTTTGGCAGGGAGATGTGCAAATAGCGAGGAAACTTCACTACGTATCCTATTGCTGGCTAAATAGCAGAGATGATGTACTGTTTGGCTAGCAGTCTTGCAAATATCAGAGGAACATTACTATTTACCTGGTGTGTGGCTAAATAGCAGATATTATGCACTGTGGACGCTGGACCAAATAGTAAAGAACCTTCAATATTCATAAGGACAATAGCTAACTAGCAGACATTATGCACTGTCTGTCCAATGGCCATGCAAATTACCAGGAATCTTCACTCTTTACCTGGCTGCTTCTAAAATAGAAGACTTTATGAACAATCTGGCCAGCAGCAATGCAATTAGTAATAAACTTTATTATTTACCTGGCCACTGGCTAATTATTAGACATTATGTGCTATTTGGATGGCTGTCTTGCAAATAGCAAATACACTTTATTTACCTTGCCACAGCCTAAATAACAAAACGTATGTATGGTTTAGCCAGCAGCCATTCTGGCTAAATAGTAGAAAGTATGTGAAATTTAGTCGGCAGCCCTGCTAATTACAGGCAAACTTCAGCATTTATCTGATTATTATCTACAGAGATGGGATTTTATATTATTATGCCTTGCACAGATTTTAACAGGCACTTACCAAAAATGGATAGAACATAATTGATATCCATCAACTTATGCAAGTTAGTGCTAAACTAGCTTAATTGCAATTTGCACTTAAACAGCACCAACCTACAGGCCTACCGGTCCTAATAGCCACCTAAGAGAAAGTCTGAATGTTTCCTAATTAATTTAGAAGACATGGCACAGAATGTGACTTTACTACACCAAGGGCCAAGAAACAGCGACTTGAGAGGCACACTCTGGAGCTGTGACATCCTCCACAAATGCTCCTTCAAATTTACCTGAAGAGGTGCCTAATAGTAAAGATGATTAGATCCTTTGCAAGTCTAGGTGAAGCTGTTTACTGTTCTGTAGCTGTCTATTTGCTCTCACTAACAAAGTCATGGGAATGTACCAGGGCTGTATACAGGATTAACAAAAGGCTCCATATTATTAGAAGACCTTTTTCAGCATTGAGTTTTCATGCAACAAATCAGTGCATTCTGGAATTAGTAATTATGATTAAGGGCAATTTCACAAATCAGACTAAAACATCTGAAAACAATGACTTGTTAAAAACAAAGACCAGAACTGGCAATGTTGTATCCCAGTGACATGGTGATATTGTGTCATCTGATATTTGGGGTGATTGTTTCAAAACAAGATCAAGTTGGTTTAAGGAAACTCAGCAGCCAGGAGAGTATCGACAGAGTAGTGTCTGAAGAAAGTCTGTCCCAGCTGCTGCATTTAATTAAACTAACTAGCTCCTGTTTTGCCAAACGTCTCTTGTCATTTAATTTTTTAGGTAAATTCATATCCGAGTAACATCTTGGCGAGCCAAATAGGAGAGATTGGTTTATAGAACCCAAATGCTGCCGAAGGACAAAGACTCCTGCACGAATTAATTCACGTCTGGGCAACAAGATTGGTGAGCAGATGTCTTAATTGATTAGAAGTTCTGCTGAATCCACGGGGCAGAGGTCCAACCGGAGGATCGCTTGATAGGTTAAGAGACTACATATGATCCTTAGTCCCAGCATGTGGTGTGTGGCAAACCAGGTCAAGCATGTAGATCACTTCTCCCTAGTCAGCACGCTTCAGAGGGTGAAGGTAGCTAGAGATTTTACGCTTAAAGTGTTGAGCGTAACACAACTGGTACACCTAGGCCCTTAGTGTGTTTTATAAGGCCAATTATTTATTGTGATTCACGAGCAGTATTATTTTTTTCACTTGAACTGTTTAGCGTGACACAACTGGTACACTTAGGCCCTTGGTATGTTTTATAGGATCATCACCTTGGGGCCGATTCACAGAACTAATCTGAGATAAAATCCTAAACTTACTACTTTTGGTATTCACAGAAGGCATTTAGTAGTAGTAAAGTTAGGACTCCTAACAAGTTCCCTAATCCATCATGGAGACTCCACTAGACCACATGCAAGCTAGGTTCCCCAGATAGGCTCAGAAACCAGAGAAACACTGTAGTGAGTGGTACGCCCATACCTAGACATACGCATTCCCCTGGCTTGAGGAGGGAACATTCGATACCGACATCATAGAAACACTCAAAGACACACATACAGGCTGGGTATGCCGGACAGAAGAGGGCTAAACGAGAGGCCCTACTTGAATTATGGGCCATCTTCAAACAGTTCAGTCCTACAAGACTATCCCCGAACCCGCAATCGAGGCATCTGCACCTCCCCTACCAAACACCGGAAGGGAAGTGCACTCTCTGATGCCGGCTATCTCAGCCGCCCCTGTGCTGGGTTACACGAAGCGGTCGAGGGGACCAGTGGACAACCCACCAAGCAGCAAGCCACCAGACTCAGGGTAGGAAGACCACTAGGCCTACCAACCCAGGCAGAGCCGGACTCCTCCCACTCTGGCTCTAGGCTCCCTCAAAATTCAACTGCTCACCCATTGCTCGCAGCCCATCAAGCACCAATGGGACTAGGAGCATATATTCTTACCCACCCCTCCGAATGCCCTAGAATCAGTGGAAAGTTCATGGCAGTTCTTGAAGAGGATACCATCAGTGGAGGGGAAGATAGGGGTCCCAGCCCATTGAGGTCGGATACTGAGGGTGGAGCCATAGGATATATGCCCCCAGGGTATGCATGGGCTGTGGAGGAAGCATCAGGGAGTGAGCTTGAGGTCAAAACACTACCTAGAAGAGCAGCACGCAGCACTGAGTGAAGGAAGCAGCCCAGGTGGGAGTTAGAGGAGAGGCGTGAGCTAAGGTTAGAGAGAGAAAGAGCTATGAACTGGGAAGCCCAACAGAAAGAGAGGACAACTCACCCTCCCCCAGAGGAAGCCAGAGCTAGGTCCTGAGTTCCACCTGAGGATGAGTCCGGGGAGGAGTCAGGAGAAAGGCCCCTAACCGAAACACACACTCCACCCAGCCATCGGCGTAAGGGAAGGGCCGACCAAGAGATAAGAAACGAGTAGAGCCTAACTGAAACACAATTAAGATGAAGGAGGAGCTGCATGGCACCTTTGAGCGAGTACGAGAAGAGTGACGACAAGGGCACTCGCTGCTCTACCTGAACGCACCCGTCAGGTAAATTGTCCCCTAGAGCAATAGTATCCAGAGGCCTTCTGTGACCTTTTGCCATCTAGTGGCCTACTGGACCAAAAGGAAGCACCAGTATGATAGTCCCTAGCCAGAGGAGGGATCCTTCGAGCCGTTGCGGAAGTCTGCACCCAGCACGGGGTGGAGATCCGCAATGGAACTACCCCTACAAGCAGGATTGCCAGAGACAATGGGATCGCTACATCGGAGAGAAACTGACGGGGCTGCTCCATGCCAGAAAATGTCTGCTACTACAGAAAGGTATGGCAGGGACCATTTATGTACCTTGGGCACAGATAGACAAAGAAGGGCTCAGGAACACACTGCCCCATTGATGGACAGGGCAGGAAAGTGGATCTCATTCTTTGAGAAAAACATTGTGGGTATAAACTTAGCTATAGGGGACATCAAAAGTCTGCTCAACAGTCTCATTAGGGAGCAGACTGACATGGTGTTTTCCCAATCCCGCATCCCCAAAGTCACGCTGATCAACACCGAGAATGATGGACCCGCATTTATCTCCTTCAGACATCAGATCTGGAAAGCCCTAAGGGAGATATTCCCTGACCGTCTAGACGAAGGAGGACTGATGGCAGAAAGCATAAAGCCTGAGGAGACCGTGACTGATTTCCTAGCTAGAATTAGTGAACAATGGGGACAAGAGACAGGACCACCCTGGACAGGCTCTGGTCCCCAGTATGCATTCTTCTACAATATCCTCAAGAAGGGACTTCCCACTGAGATCCAGACTGGACTAGATGGCGTAGAAGGGCTAGACACCAAACCCTGGTGAGAAATACAGGCCCACATTTTACACTACGACCGTAAAAGACAGGAGAAGGACAGGGAAAAGCAAGAGCAGGACCAAAGAGACACCACCAAATTGGTCTAACAAAAGCTGAAAAAGACTGCCCTTGAGGGGGCCGCGTTGGCCCCAAATGTCCAGATGGCACCAGTCATCAAAGGAGCTCCACCTCCGGACCCCAGGGGATATCCACCCAGTCCAAGCGACTTCGGTGGTCAGGAAAGCTGGTTACAACCTGGCCTCATAGAATGCCACTATGGCTACAGAATGGGCCACATGGCTAACCAGTGCCATCTGAAAATATACCATGATCAGAATGGAATAGTACCAGGACAGCCCCCACAGAGCATCCATCCCCAAAACCAAACCCAGAGCAACACAGCTGCGTCATGCAATGAGCCCCAAGGAAATCAGGCTACAGCCACGCTACTGCAACAGGGGCCGAGTGGTTGGCTGAGCACAGGGAAACTGTCGCAACAGACAGGGAGCCCAGCCCAGCAGGGACCAGGGCCACAGCCATGGCAAAGTGGGGGTGACTATTTGGGGTGGCAATGCCCTAGCGCAATCACAAAGTTCAAACACGCCGTAGGTCCAAACCCATCCCCCAAAGCGACCTATCCCCTTCACACCACTCCTGTTGCATTTCCTTACCTGCACTCCCAGTCAACATTAGGGCCGCTTCACTATGTCGACCAGGAGTTCATGTTAGAGTTCGCTATCCAGGTGCCCACAGGGGACTGAGCTCCCACTGCTGTTGATTCCCCCGGTGCCAGCTTGACTGACCACATTGCGGGGGGAAGACAGTCTGACCACGGAGCAGGGTGGCCCACAACTGCTGCATAAAACAGGCACCCAAGTCCCTTCGCCCAAGTCACTAGGGCATGCTCCAGGTCAAAAGGACCCCATTCTTCAACATTTTTTGAATGGAGGCCCCCTCTTTATTTCCAAAATGAGACAACACTCCAGTGCCAAAAGCTAGGTTTTTTGTGCACTTGGGGTGTTGAGGTGGCCCATAGAACTCCATACTCCATGCACAGGTATGGCACCAATCAATTAGAGAAATTCACCGGGCAATCATCTGCTTCAATCCATTACTCACAGCACAACAAGTCCCCACCGTGCACCTGACTCCCATTGTAAGGAAGACATTCTGACCCCTCCTCTCCCCTAATGCTTCCAAACGCTGAGATCATGCCCCTTCAAAGCAGTGGGAGTAGCTTGTCACAGCGTAGAAAGCCCTTGATTCCCACCGAGAGCGTCAGACCCAAAAGCATCCTAGATCCGAGGGAGAGGAGAGAGTCAGGAGGGAAAGGGTTTCCATAGTTGACCAATGCAGCCCCCCACACTAGGTGCATTAATAGGCTCACCACCGCACCCAGTTTGTCGAATATGACAAACAGGACCTCATGAAACATCATCCAAAGAAGGCACAGGCCCGATCCCAGTCATGGCCACATCCGAATCATGGGCGCCACAGTACAGCTTCTTAGCGACCATGTGACCCCAGTCCATAGGGAAGAATCCATTGGGTCCATTAGTGTTACCCACATCGGGTGAAGTACATGAGAATATCAGTGAAAACACAGCAAACAAACATGATTCCTGCCATCCCCCTGCAGGATCGTAAGGGGGCCACAAATGACCCCCTGACTAACTCTGATAGGCTGAGTTAGAAACAGCATCACCCAAACCACAGGTAAACACAGCATCCCAAATCTCCAAACGTTCCAGAAGGAAGGCGCAACCCAACAACTCAACCCTATCAGAAGCCACGTACAGACACGAGGGACGCGCACATGTCAACAAAAACATCAACCTAAAAATTAACCATCCATTTCCCCTGGAAGTTGCACATAACCATGCAGGTTAAAGGACACCCCTGCACCAGTTAAATAACACACCTTTGACCGAAGCAGCCGACAGAGGAAAATTACTGTTCCCACCATAGCATGGGAGGGGAGTATAAATAGCTCTAAACTAGCCTATACTCAGCATTTCCTAAAAATGCTAGCGCCTCCTTCCAGCACCCCACTAGAAAACATCACTCACACTGGAGCCCTAGAGTGTTTCTGTAAAAAGTTAACACAGTAATTTTCTGAAAAAACTGTCTAACAATATGTTTTTTCCAAACTAACCTACACCCCACAGCTCTTATCCTACAGGTCAATGATCGAGCCGCAAGGGCACCAACATTGCCACGGTCCGCCGCCCCTTCAACCAAAGCTTCCATAAGGACTTCAACAAGGCCAACCGGTCAAGAACACAGACTACAAATCATCCCTGGGCAACCAGACGACAGACATCTCACCTGAAGACCATCAAACAGCCTACAAATGTTTTTTAAGTTATGTATTTATGTATTCCTGTACACTCTCTGTTTAGCCTGGGTGCTCTTGCACCCCTCTGGAGCCAGAAATGTGCCTAGTCTCATGAAATCTACTTTGACCTTCTTGCAACCATGCGCAGGAACCTCTCTCACCTCACTTATACCTATGCGGAATAAAACGCTAGCATTCTTCACGCACTATACAATGCAATCCTACACATCACCTGGTATCAACATATGACCGCATTGGGCACTCAAACCACGAAATGGTCATGTTACATATGTTCACTGAAACCCCACTCTATAGGAGCAGACAGGCTTTACTTCACCCAAGAGATTGCCCTCGAAAAAGCAAAATGCCTCATCCACCTCTACCAATGCAGGATCAGGGCCAAGATTCAGCCCAATAGAGTAGAACCCCATAGAGCAATAGTAAACATCACATGGTACGAGACCAACTTGACAGCACTGTACCTTTTTACCAAACCTAGGGACATCCAAACTGAGGTAGACAGGATGAGCAGAAGGGGCACTATAGGGGAGGATACTGTTTGACCCTGGGACTTCGTAGAAAAAGAGGTTCTTGGAGGTAGCAAGGTCACTGCACCAGTGGACAAATGCATCCAATCCAGCCTCCATCTGCGGTCCCTGAGTGGCCCTTAACATATTAGGGGCACCTTTTTTAGTGACACGTGGCCCAGGGCATGGAATTCCAGTGTAGGGCCGCCTACCTCGATCATGCTACAGGAAACGTGTCTCAAGGGAGAGGATCAAACGCCAGTATAGATGCACTGTGTCAGGAAATCTGGGATACCGAGATTAATAGGCGCACATGGTTGGAGGGAAAGGGGCAACCTCTGATTGTACGGAAACTTACACTGTATTCCCTATGTTTCAGAGGCAAAAGAACCATACCACTTGGTTATAATGAGAACTGTGATGTAGTAATGCATATACCGGACCTGCAATGGGGCACCTCCAGGTTGATGGATTTCTACTGGCAATGTGGTGAAATTGCCTGTACCCAGCTTGTCCCCTGATGGCAAAGCCTCCACACCTTTGTGACCATACACACCCCAAAGCTGATCATCCCTGGTGAAGATCTGTCTGAGCTGTCTCAACATCTGCTACAGAAGAAACCAACTCTGTTGCATCAGGTTAGAAGAAGAACTGCGGATTATTTTGGCTGGGCTCAGTACAAGGACATTAAAGAATAATTTAGACTGTTTACACAGATTCAAATAAATGCAGGAGAGTCCATACCCTACTTCACCATGGAAACGAAGGTGAACGCCCACTGGTTACAAAGAACTAGATGGGAGATGTGGAAAATGATTAACCGCATTGAGCTTGGCCTAAATGCTATCATGAAAGAACTGAGAGCCATCTACCTTATGGTGATGCAACATCGGTACATGTTGGACTTGATGACCGCGATGGAGGGTGGGGTGTGTGCCAAGATTGGTGCTACCTGTTGTACTTTTATCCCTGGAAACAATCTTGAGAACAATACTTTCGCTCTTCCCATCCAAGCACTACAAGCTGATATGAAGATGGGGGGAGGTGCCCCTGAGCGGGACTGGTTTCATAGTATTTTTTTTCTTTGCTCCCTCATTGGTGTACAAACTATTCATGTCACTACTTTTAGTTTTTGTTGGTGTATTACTGTTGTGTGGTTTCCTACAAACGGGGGGTTTCCTGCCGTAAAAACGCAGTCCTCAAATAGGTAGTATGCAAATAGCTAGGGAAAGGATAACAGATACTACAGCAACACATACAGTCTTGAATAATGTAACTGTCATGACATATGAGGGGGATGAAGTAGTTGAGAATTCAACCAGAGGGGAGAATGTTAATATCCATAAATATGATGTCATTGCACACCATGATATATGCAGGCCCGACCATGGCAATACCTATAAATGCAATGTCGATGCATGTCATAAAATGTGCTCATATAACAATGTCAATATTTAGAAACAATGTAAATGTATGAGGATGTAGGTAAAAATGATATCAATGTCCTCCATGCTAATTGTGCACAATTTAATAAACTCATATCATTGCTGTTCAATTCAACAAAGGTGACCGCCCATCAACCTTGAGTCAGAGATACGTGGTCAGACAGGCCATGCAACCCAAACCTGAGCCTACTGATTGACAGGTCTCCTTGTGTTTGCGAGGTTACACTTAGCCCAAAGACAAATGCGCACCCAGGGAAGACCCTGATCAATACCACAGCTATACAACAAAGAGGTCTGAGGAAATTGGCCCCAATAAAACATGTTTGGCAAAAGGTGCGTGTTCCCAAAATACCACAACGATAGATGCCACATACAGATAGAAACACTCAGCCAATCAGGCACAGCATGCACACCACACGTAGTGATCACGCGCTCCGCACGCCAGGCATCTGGACACATATACACTGGCCACACTAGCTCTCCCCAAGGTCAAGAGCCACCTGTGTCCCCTTATCAGATGGTTGTACTTGTTGTTTATGACTAGGCCAAGAATGCCAGATTGGTTTATTGTACCTCACAAACGGTATAAATGGTCAGCCAAAACTTCTGCACAATGAGACACTTTCTTCAGGCGCTACTCTGTCAATATTCCCCCAGCCACTGCGTTTAATTAAACCAACTTGTTCCTGTTTTGCCAAATGCCTCTTGTCTTTTCATTCTTTAAAGTAAATTCATAACCGAGCAACAAAACAATTGCTTACGGCCTCCTATGCAAGTCATCAATGCAGAATAGCTGAGAGGATTCATTCCAATCTCAATGCAGAAGGAAGTGAAAATATAGATAGGTATAGATATATACAAATATAAATAAAGCTCATCTACCTCTGTTTCTTAATTAAATGTTTTGTGCTGATCCATCAAGTAAGAGTCAAGAAAAAGGGGGTCCAAAACATTGATATTCCATGGTAATTCCCATAGGAAACTTTGCTCTCCAATACAGAAGAAATGACAGAACATAATTACACCACATTTGTCGAAACATTAGAAATGTGCTTTTGAGGTATGGTGTAAATCCATTCATCCATTTTCATGCAATTAGGTGATTGGCATACTGGGTATCCTGACTCTGGAGGTAAAGATTTGTTCAGAGCAACAGTCAAACTATCTGATGAGGGACAAACCTCTTCAAGTTAAGTTTTATTAGGAGGGAGTACTATATACTGAAAAGGCCCAACATAATAAAAGTTAGTATGTGTTGTACTGTCCAAAAATAGGTCATTATCACACAACAGAACAACCTTTACTACTTCACAAGGGTCTTTACATAAATCTCCCACTTTGAACTGATCTCTTGACAGACAGATCAGTACCCCAGAACAATTAGAAACTGCATCGTATTCAAGCTAAAAAACATCTAAACTAAATCTAATTCAATTAAAACTTTAACAAAGGAACAGACCTGATCACTGACATACCATTGCACATAATATACATAACTTATTATTTTCCAAACCTAATTTTACAATTTGTTTGCACCGTCTAAACAGGTTATCATAAGAGCCCTAGTTCCCTACTAGATACTCCACCAAGTCTATTCCACACACGTCACCCTAAACATAGTTTATCATGTAGAAATGTATACTATAGCACAAACATTATTTATTTTTTTCCAAAGTTCTTCTACATACAGTTTTCACCCTGAACACTTCTATTTGGAGATAGGCTAGTCCCAATCCAAAAAATGAAATGTAGAACATATCATTACATCCCAAAAAGTAAAAAATATGTAGTTCCTTCTTCTTACAATATTTTCACATACTTTTCATACAAGCAATCACTTTCCATTACTCTAACTGATTTTCATATACAACATTTAACTTTACCTGACATTATAAGGAAGTAAATACTAAGTTTTCTTAACACTCAGGGCCTTATTAGGAGAATGGAACCGCAGTACTTGTGGTGGCGGTCCAACTACCATCACACTGAAGGCCCACCCACAGTATTATGAGTGTGCCGGTTGGTCGAGGATCCTGCGGCGGTCGCGCAGCAATCAGGAGCAGGAATATGCTGGCACCACCGAGCATATTCTGAGTTGCCTGTCTAATGCCTTTTTCCATAGTGTTGAGCATGCCATGGAAAGGGTGGCAGAGAGGCAACTAAGGGGGCCCTAACACCCCTGTTTCTGCACGGTGTGGTATGTATGCTACACCATGCAGGAACATGTTGCAGGTGCTGTCACAGCGGTGGGCTGCATGTTAGGCTCTCTTATGAGCATAACAGACCACAGCCGCGAGACCGCTGCAACACCACCCAACCACCCATGGATTACAATGGTAATTGGGTAGGCAGGTGCACCACAGCTTTGGCGGTCCTCCTGCGGACGGAATGGTGGGGCGCCACAAGAGAACAGCCAAACTCGCAATAAGGCCCTAAATCTGCTACTTTACAGACATACCTATATAGTATTTCAAATGGAAAGTGAATGATAAATCATATCCAGAAAGAATATAGAAAAAAAACAGAACACAAATCTTTACAAGACATTACTTGGTGAACATTAATTGAAATCAATTGCATTAGAAATGATTTCTTGAAAGTACGACACACTGTTTTGAATGTACAACATATACACACACAGAACATACATCAAAAGAGAGTTAATCTTCTGCACCTTGTCGCCAGCCACAGATAAACTCAAGAGGGAAAGGTTATACATGGGGTATAGATATTTAACCTAGAATCCATCACCCAATCAAGAAGCTGCATTTTTTATTTTTTTTACTGGAAACACTTATTGGCTGAGCCTAATGTAACCTCTCTGTACATGGTGTGCTGAGTTCGCGGATCCCCTGCGAAGCCCCATAAGCAAGTTTTTCTAGATGAAGCTTATGGGTCATGCCTTGCAGATCCATTGCAGCACTCAGCACAGCTCTCCGTGCAAATTTGCAACATATCCGGCAAATATCCTTCGAAAGAGTGAAGGGAGAGTTCGGTTATTGTCATCTTTTCCTATTCTCTCGTTTCCTATTTAAAAATTTGTATCATAATGGGTCAATATGTGTGCATTCTCCATTAGATCCTTCACCCACAGCCCTTTCCACAAGCCCAGTTTTCATAACAACAATTCCTTAGAACCAAGCTCCAGGTGAGAAGTTTATAAAGCCTAGGCTGCTCTGTAACTCTGTTAAACAATGTAATTGGAAGTCACCCTATACAGGGAAAAAATATAGACCTATTAAATCCCAGGAACAGAAAGTATTTTCTTTCTCCCTATCAGAGCAAACAATTCAGATAGCAGGTATTGACTACCTAACCTACTACATAGCAGTAAAACTTCAGCTAACCTTGAGTTTTGCTGCGGTTTTTACCCTACTTCTCCTCACTATCATGCTCTCAGTTCCTCCATAGCAACATCATGGTTAGAGTGTGAATTGTGGGACACAACTTTGTCTTTTGGGCAAGGGAGCATGCCAAAAATTGTGGCATTGACACAGATCTTGGATTTCCCTAAGTGGACATCACTTGCATTGGCCATAGAAATATGAAATAGCATTAATTGTTGCCCATGCTTGTGAGCATTTTGGGTTGTGAGCACCCAGACCTCATGATTGTGCACTGTGGTGGCAATGATCTGGGCATAATCACTGAGGTTGGATTTGAAATCCAAATTAAGGAAACTATGGCACAATTGATGGCTCTCTTTCTCCAGACTACCTTTATATTTTCCAACATCTGTCAAAGCCAGAATTAGCAGTGGTAATCTGCGCTTTGTCCAAAGATTGACTGACATGTTAATAAAACAATTTCAGCATTTCTCAGTGACCAGTGACCAGTGACTTTCATTTACCACAGTATTATCCATTTTGACAGCTAGCAGTGTACCGAAAGGACAGAGTCCATTTCTCAGTAGAAGGTAACCAGCTCTTCCTTAATAACATCAATGATTGCATTCAGTTCTACCTATGAGCATGCAAAACACACTATATACACAAAGGCTCTTTTCAGAGCCACCCATTAAGCAAATAACTGCCTTTTTATTTTTCAAAAACATAATTTTATTGTATTAACCAAACCCGTGGATCCCCCGCAAGGCCGGTGCTATAGCATGATTCCAGCTAAATAAAGCAATGCGATGGATCTATAGATCTAATTAACATTTTGGAAAAATATTTTTATTGTTTCACGAGTGGGTCTGGAGCAGTGTGTAGAATGGTTGCCTATGTGTGTGCAAGAGAGTATGTGTTCTGGTGTGTGTAAGTGTGTGTGTCTGTGTGTGTGAAAAATCAAGGGTGTTTGTGTGGTTGTGTGTCTCTCTCCTTGTATGGTATTGTGTCTATGTCTGCATATAGTTATATGTCTCTCTCTTTGTGTGAGTGTGAGCATAAGGGTGTGGGAGTAGTTGCATCTCTGTATGTACATGTGTCATGTGTTCTGTACATGGCCCATTATAGTTTTCCCTATGTTAGTCTAACTGTGCATGGCACAGGCCGCATTTGCTTTGCGCACGTTACTATTTAAACATGTTTGCTTTTGTGCCACATTTTATTTTCACACAGAATCTGCAGTCATTTTCTAGTTCTGTTCTTTCCTGAGATTTAGTCTGAACACAGCCGACAAAGTCACACAACAATGTCCTTTTGTTATTTTGTTCTGGTCAAGCACTAGCACCTAGACACAACACAAGAATGTTGCTGTTGTTTATGAGCATGTACACCTTGTCATATAGGTATGCATAGTAATATGTGTACCACAATAAAGCCGCTCCCAGTGGGGTGTCACAAGTGCTAGTGCAGTTTTTGTCTGTGAGTGAAGGCATCTCACATAAAATGAAGGACTGGTCTCACACACCACCTGGTGTCATGCTTCATCATTGACCAGTCCTCGCCCTCTAAAACCTTGGTTTGATAGAGGGCGGGCATACACCTGACGACAGGGATGCACTTCTAAACTAAGTGGGGGCCCAAAGAAAAAGGTAGTGAGTTAAAAAGCCATTAAAGATGTCTGCTTAAATTTAATGGTGCTGGCATCTATATGGTAATTAAAACCAAAATAATCGGTGTAATGGGGATATTATTGTCCCCCCACCGCTATCAATGGGGTCGACATGTTTCTGCCTAAGGCCCAATTGGGTCCGCGGCATTCATCAGGACCATAATACAAAAATACAACGGGCTCCACTCTTACCACACTATGGTGAGAGGATTTCCACTTAGTGGGGTGATGAGGATCACACTTCCACTTTGATATGGCTAAATTCTTAAGCCTGAAAGATAAAAACAAATATGTGCAGACAAACTGTCAAAATTGCATAGGACACAAACAAAATACAATAAGCCACACACACCTAAATCTATTGTGAGTGGCTATAAGTGCAACGACAATGTGACAGGAATCTGTGCACCAGCTTGGGAGAAAGTTCCTCAAAAATGCTTACCCTATAATGAGGACACTTGTGCCCCATAGGAGGGTGAGGGCAGGAGACCTCTTAGGTCAGAACGCTAGAAAAATGAGGAGAAAACACAGGAACACGAGATTTTAAAAACCAATAAAGATTATGTCAAAAGCACATGAGGTTCTGAAATGCCTCCATGGTACGCAACCTGTAAAGGAAGTCAATCAACCCAACACTCATACTCTTGTTGTGACTGGCGTGATCTCCGCCTCTGTGCCTAGACCTGTACACCTCCGCTCCTCGTTGTGGACTGAGTGAGCCGGCGTTCGGTGTTAAATAGTGTCGGCATAATGAGTAAATTGTTAATCACCGCTAAATGGGAAACTGCAGTGTGGGATCCGGTGTCCCAACCACATGGTAAGTAGGAGGTCCGGAGGCTTGCCTGACCTTCCAAATATGGGTTGCGGATGTAACGAATAAAATTCAATCCGTGTGGAAAGGGAGGAAGTTCATGCCCTGGGACGGGCCAGCGTCGCCATGGTGACGTGGATAGTGTGGGCGCCTTGCACATGCGCGCCAAGGAATCCGTGTGTAGCGCGTGATGAACTAGATATTTAACTGCGCTTGCGTGGAAAAACGACCCGGCGTCTATGAGCGAAGCTCAAGTGAATGTTACTGAACCCAGCCGGCAGCGTGAAAGAGAGTGTTTACGCGCCGTACATGTGCATTATGGTCGTGGAAATGCTAAAGTTAAAGTGAGCCTTCCAACGCGAATGCGTGTTGCAGGCCAAGAGTCTAAAAAGTGGGACTCCGGCCTGTATTACAAAACGGATAGTGGTCTCATAATGTAACCTGCCATGTACTCAGTCAAAATACTTGAAAATAGCCCAATTGTACTTTACAAAGTTGTTGACACACACCGGGGGGGAAAAGAAGAGTTAATATATACTTATGAGCATAAACGGCCTAAATGAGGGTATTCCGGCCCGGAGGCGGAGATTCCGGCCCAGAGGCGGAAATTCCGCCACAGGGCCGGAACCTCCGGCCCGGGAGCGGACATAAAGTTTGTATTGGTAAGTGTATTCTGTGAATGCCGAAAATTACTAACTTTACGTATTTCACGTAAGTTAGTTCTGTGAATCAGGCCCCTATGTGTGTGATTGTGTGTGTGACTGTTTGAGGTTGTATAAGTGTGTTTGTGTTTTGAAAGTGTGGAGATATATACATGTGTGTGCCAGTGTGTGTGTGGGCGTGATTGGGTGTTTGTGCGAGTTTGTGGTGGTGTTGTTTGTGTGTGGTTGTCTGAAGTTTCTGTGACTGTGTTGGAGTATTGGATGTGTTTCTATGTGTGTCATTGTGTGGGTGTATATGTGTATGGTTGTAACATTGTGTTGGTGTATGGGTGACCCAGTGGTTGAGAAGCTTCTGCTGATCTTGAGGTGTTCCTGCATGCTGAAACTTTCACCTAGCAGCTGTATGGGTGACTGTGTGTGTGAGAGGTTGTGTACATGTTTCCTGTGTGTGTGTGTGTGTGAGTGAGACTTTATGCATTTGAGATACTGTGGTTATGTGTATCACTGGCTGTGTGTGTTGTGAGAGTGGCTCTGACTCTGTGTGCATGTGTAAAGATACCCTGGACCCCGCCCACCCTTCAGCAATTCCATCATCAACTTTATCCCACCCCACGCTCCTGCCTCCACAGGCTTCATCCTCCTTGGCGACCTCCAATTTCAACCTGGACAACTCCAATGACAAAAACACCTAGTCTCTGCTGGACAACCTTGCCACCGCCTGACTCAAACAATGGGTCACCTCCCCAACCCATTCAGCTGGACACACACTCGACCCCCATCTTCTCCGCCAGCGACAACATCACCTTCAGCCACACCACCGAGCTCCTGTGGACTGACCACCGCTGTGTCCACTTCTTCTTCCATAAACCCACCACCATGCCCACCGCTACCCTCACGAACGTTGGAACAAGGTCACAGAAGAATAGCTCACCACCTGCCTCAGCCAAACCCCCCTACCGACATCCACAGACACCAATACCTCAGCACACAGCCTCCACCGATGGATCTCCAACTGTGCCAACACCCTGGCTCCCCTGAAGAAAGCCTCAGGCAAGTGACACCCCAAGAAACCCAGCTGGTTCTCTCCTGTCCTTCATGAGTCCAGACGCACCTGTAGACGGCTCGAGAAGAGATGGAGGAACAGCAAGACCAGGGAAGACCACTCACCCTTCAAAACCACTGTCACCGCACACCACCACCTCAATAGAGCAACAAAGAAAGAGGCCCTACAAGAAAGGATCAACCCAGCACACTCAACAGTAAAGAACTCTTTGCCATGGTCAAAGAATTTGCTAGACCCAGCAAAGAGACAGCAAACATCCCACCCTCCACAGACCTCTGCAACAACCTAGGCACCTTCTTCCACCACAAGATTAAGGAGATATACAACAGCTTCAACAGCCTAGATACCCAGGACCCTCCCACCCCACCGGCAACCACCGCACCCAATGACACTGGACTCCTGCAGACCCTCCTCAGCAAATAACCATCACCGCGAAGAACACCCTCAAGATTATGAAGAGCATCTACTCTGAAGCCCCCTCCAAACCTTGCCTTCACCACATCTTCAACAGAGCCGGCACCACCATCGCCCTGAACTCTTCCCGCACCATCAACTGCTCCATCAACTCTGCCACCTTCCCGGAAGACTGGAAACACGTAGAGATCAACCCCTTGCTGAAGAAAACTTCTCCGACCCGACAGACCTCAAGAACTTCAGACCCATCTCTCTTCTCCCCTGATGAGGGTAATTTTGGATGGCCACACCCTTCTGCTTACCGACTCCAGAGAGCCTGACCCCCGTTCTGCTCGTTCACTTGGAAAGAAAGAACCACGATGTAAAATACAGTGACTTCTTTATTTAAGCAGTTCAAAAGCAGAGAAAGCAATTCAATTTAAATGTTGCCCATCAACACATGAGCAGAATAAAAGAATAAATGCATTGACAATGTTATAAATCAGTTGTTCAAGAGAAGCAAATATATGTCTAAATATTATGCTATGAGCAGCTGCCTAAAGAGCAACCCTAACTTTAAAGAGGATAGGTGGGCTAGTGCCTAGAAGGCAAATCTCTTTTTAAGAAAGCAACACCATTCAAGACTACGCAGTTTAAGCTAAAATAAATGCAATGGCTTGGGTTCGAATTAGCTAAGTTAGATAGACTGACAAAGCCAAAAGGCTAATATTTAGTTAAGCTGACAAAGCCAACAGGCAAATAATCAGATAGGCTGATAAAGCCAATAGGCAAAATAATCAGATAGGCTGATAAAGCCCATAGGCAAAATAATCAGATAGGCTGATAAAGCCCATAGGCAAAATAATCAGATAAGAATATTACCACCTTGGAAGTTGAAGTTCTAGGCCCAGTCACAAGGACGATCGATCGGGAACCCTCACAATGCAACCAGGCACTGATGCGAAGAGAGTTCGGAGCCGCACCCTGGGCGCAGCTCTTTTATATGGTTAAATGCAGAACTTGCACCCACGTCTGACGTGAGTTCTGACGCGGGCCCTTGACCGCCTGCTTACAGTAACTGTGGAAAGTTTTATATAAAACCGAGAAGTGGTGTCATGGTGAAACTAAGCTTTTAGCAGGTGGTCAGTGCTCTTGACCGCAAAAAGTAAACAAAGGATAACTTTTACCGTAAAATGCTCAGAAATTAATATTTTATATATTAATTCTTGGTCACGTTGCCGCCTTTTCCGTTTCAGTTAAGCAAGCGCGGAAAGTTTCATAACTAAAAATATTGCAAACCTTGCTTGTGAAACAGCCAGATGTACCAGCAGAATGTCACGTAGGTGGGGGCTAATCTTATTCTCGTAACTGTGGAAATTTACAAGAGGGGGCTGGTGTGGTGTCGCGGTGGATGGTACAGGTCTCTGCTGTCAGCTTAGTGAAGCCTACGAGATCTGTTTTATTAAAAGTGATAGCAAGAGGTACTGGGCTTTTTGGGCCTATGTGTGTGTATCTAAAGAGGCATGTTTGGGCCTATGTGAAATGTGCTAAGAGGATGAAGGAAAGTGGACAACTTAAGACATTCTATCAGAGCCTGACTGTTGGGGCCTATCTAGGAGTTTCATGTTTGGTGGGTAGTGCAAAATCAGATATGGGTTTCTTGTTAGATGGTAAGATGGGACCCTCGGGACCCTCCTTCATATCCCTGCTCTTGTTCATTGTTGAACACATCTCGGATATAATACTTTGCAGGTCCCTCTGGGGTCTGGTGCATGCTGAGTGGGTCATTAACGTGCAGGCACGCAGCCGGGGGTGGCAATTCTGGTGTTATGGTAACATATTCTCCATCATCATCGCTCACTAACTGGTCCTACTCGTGAGCGTCATGCTCTTCCCTCAGGGCGTATCTATATGGTGGAATTGGTGGAGCTGTGGGTGTGTTGGGAGAAGCATCAGGGGCAGCTTGTTCTATGAGTTGTACGTGGATCTGCCCATTCCCATCCCCAGGAACGCGGTGCATGTCCTGATAGTCTTCACTGTGGTATATTCCTGTGTTAACGTAATTCATCCCTACTGCTTTGGTGCTACATCTGTTGACACACCTAATTATTACCTGTGCCCCGCAACACATTAACATGATGACACAACAAATAGGTAACACAATTTTCAAGATAGCAGATAGTCATGAAGGCATCCAGTCCAAGTTGAACCAGCTCGTAATAGAGTCTGCATCGGCACCGCCCTCGTCACGCATCTTTTTTCCCAGATTGTCCAGGTCCTCAATGGCCTTAGCGAGTGACCCGTTGCCGGCATCATTCGATGGTATGAACGTACAGCAGCTCGTTCCGATGGAAGCGCATACCCCTCCCTGCATAGCTGTGAGCTGATCTAGAACATATCTATGCTCTAGAACCATAAGCCTTATAGGCCGTAATTCTTCCTGTATTGCGTTGAACCCATCTCGGGTGTTGTTGATCAGAGTCATTAGTTCGTAGCGTGTGACCTGCAGCCACCGGGCATTAGCAGATGTTTGCCAAATGGGCCACAGGCCCCCAAAGAATTCCTGGGCGCCATTGAACAGGCGAAACTCTTCAGGAACTTCCTTAAAGGCGTTGTTAGCAAAATATTGAGCACTCCTTCGGTGCCGGTGGAGCAGGGTAACATCACCTGTCATGGGGTGTTCAAGTACTCGGGAAATGTTGGATGCCGGGACAACGAGATGCAGTTCATGCATAGTGACCATGGTGCATAGGCCCTTCCATTGAGGAGGCAACTGGAGATAGATGCGTTCTCCGCATGCCCGAAAGATGTCCATGAGGCTGGCGGTGCCGTCTTGGAGGTCCAAATTAAAAATTGTTGTGTTACAGTTGGTGTTGCTGCCCACAGGAAGTGTACCGTTACCTAGGAAGCAAAGGAGAGGATGTTTTAGTTTATATGCTCTCTTCCATTTGTATTCTGTCCTTTTACTAAAGGTGTACCTTCTAACTTCCTGTGCCCACACCTCCTCACACTGTGTCTCAACATCCCAATCAACATTCTGTTGATACTCTGTTTTTGCAAAGGGTTCTCCCAAGGAAGCTGCCTTACATACCAGGGCGTCTGGGCCGTGCCATTTGTTGTTGAAATAAACATGGGCCTGCAAGAGTAGCACAGACCTATACCGACAGGGGCATTGGGCAGCGTGTGAACTATTGTTGTTGTGTATAGGGGGCTTGTTGTGGAGTTGTTTGTCTGTTCTTTCTTTGCATATTGTGGGGGGTGATGTAAAAGTGAAAAACCCTGATGCCTTAAACTCATGCTCATAATTTATGAGAGGTGTTTCCCATCTAGGTGTTTCCCATCTATACAAATTCTCATTTTCCCTCTCGAATTGTAATACGTCAGTGACAACCGTGTGGGTTAGATAGTTAGAATCCCATGCTGTGGTGTTTACAAACACAGTGTCCATTTCTGCTGATAATAGCTGTATTTGGCCGTATATGCGGCAAAGGAACAGATGGAGGAGACATTTGGCGGTTGGGGGTGGTACTTCTTTTGGGAAAATCATTTTGTCTGCGCCTACTGCATGAGGGATGTGTGAGCACACAAAACATGCTTCTTTTGTTACCTTTTTCCCTATTTTGGACATATGCCGGTACCACATGTTGTCTAACAGGGCATCATGGGCTCCATGATCCTGATCGAATTTGTCAGGACGTGTGGAATGGAAATTGGGCCTTGGATGATGGTGTGCAATGGGAACCATTGTGTCCTGAAGAGCGGTGGCCCAATCTTGTGTGGCCTCAGGCTTTGGTCTACGGGTCCTCCATAACATTGGCCTACCTCGTTTAACTCTACGGTTAGTGCGGGGAGGGGAACGGCGGGGCAATTGGGGACCTATTGTGAGATCCAGAATACCATCCCATGGAGTAGTAGCAATACTTGGGATCAAGGCAGCAGCTGTGGATGTGGGGTGTGTGCTAGTGTGTGCTCTATCAGTGGTACAATGTGGGAGTGGTGGATTTTCGGTGTTGTCTCTGTCTGGTGGCACAACTGACTGTCCTGAAGATGGTGTGATAGCATCTGCAAAATAATACTGCCCAATGGTTGTAAGATAAAACATGTACCAATTGAGAACTGCCAAAGTCACTGCAGCAATAAAACAAAACGTTAAAACAAGTGAAATACATAACTTTGCATCTCCATTATCGTCCTCAACTGTAAGCACGCGATGCTCATTGTCTTCTTCATCATAGGAGGATGGAAGCCCGCTGTCTTCGTGGAGTGGCACCAATGGTATGTCCCGTCCCTCCTCTAGTCCATTGGCTGAGGTGGTGGTGCGGGGTCTAGGCGGACGTGGCTGCGATGGATCCATGCTTTTCTCTCAGCTATTCGCACTGCAGTTGGTGATGAGTCTATCACCTGGAAGGGACCTTCGAACTTAGGATCCTTCCAACGCCTGATGTTTTTCCGGACGAAGACCAGTGTCCCTGGACGGATTGGTGGGAGCTCAGGATCGGTGGGGCCCTTGTCTCTCCTCTTGGATACCTGGGTAGAAAGGAACTTCGCTGCGCTTGTTAGTTGGCACAGGTATTGGTAAAGTTCTGCCTTAACTATCTCTGAGGATGATTCACTATCTGTTTTAGGGCGTGTGGACGGAACTGTTACATTTATGGATCGTCCAGTGACAAGCTGATGGGGCGTGAGGTGATGATCCGAACTTGTGGAGTTTCTTAGTGCAAAGAGTGCTATGGGTAGGCAATAAAGCCATTTCTTTCCTATTGTTGCTCTTATTTTGCTTATTTTATTTTTGAGCAAGCCGTTGAGGCGCTCACAAATGCCGTTGCTTTGTGGGTGATAAGCTGATGTCAGTTTGTGTTTAATGCCTAGCATTGTGGTCAGGGAGGAAAAGATGGCGTTTGAAAAATGACTTCCGTTGTCGGACCGGATGGCGTCTGGAACGCCCCAGCGAGTAATGACATCACGGAGTAGGAATGTGGCAGCTGCTTTGGCATCGCAGTGGACGCAAGGTCCAGCTTCGATCCAGCGTGAAAATGGACACACTACTACAATGAGATAGCGGTAGTTTTGGCAGCGGTCGATCATGTCGACATAGTCAATGTGTAGCTCTTTGAAGGGGCCAGATGGTCTAGGAATGGTGGAAGCAACAGTTTTGAGAGTCGGGTTTGGGGAATATTGTTGGCAATTGAGATATTTATTAACATACAATTGTATCTATTCATGGGCATTGGGAATGAACCAGTCTGTTTGCAAGGTGGTAGACATGTTATCTCGGGTGGCATGCGTGGGAAGGTGGAGTTGGTCTAACGCTACTTGTAATAAGGCCTGTGGCATCACAGGTTTCCCTGTTACTGTCTGTCTGTAAAGGAAGTCGGCGGAGTCCTGTTGTACTCCCCTCTTCTTCCACAACTCTTTCTCTTGATCTGGTGCACTTTCTTGCATTTCTCTGAGGTGTAACTGTGCAGTGTGATCATATTGCTGTGTTGTGTCAATGTCAAATGGAGTTGTTAATTGGGATGGTGTTTTTGAAATACCTTCATTGCTATTGTCATGCTCTGTGGGAGGTAGTGTTTGGGAAAGTAAAATGGGGGCGAATGGAACTTCTGGGGTCGTTTGAAGTGGGGGGCCTCTGGCTGCAGCCTTAGCTGCCCAATCTGCCAGGGCGTTACCTCTGGACACAAAATCTTGGCCATTAGTGTGCGCTGCGCATTTGACTACGGCTACTTCAGCTGGTAGTGTAAGGGCCTCAATAAGTTCCTCTAGTAATGTTTTGTGAATGACAGGTGTAACATCTGATTTAAGGAAGCCGCGCCTTCTCCAGCGGAGGATGCTGGAGTGTGTTGTTGTGGTGACATATGCAGAATCGGAATAAATTGTAATGCGGTCATCAGCTCCAATGTTTAAGGCAGCTATGAGGGCTACCAGTTCAGCTGCCTGTGCTTAATAATGTGATGGTAATGTAAGCTGCTGTACAATGTCTAGGGAATCAGAGGAATCATTCTGCTGTGCTTTAACTACTGCAGCTCCTGTGTACCTGACTCCTGTTTCTTGGTCAATGGTAGAGGAGCCAGCAACAAAATATACAGTACTGTTTGGTAAGGGATCCTCTTTTGCTGCTCCTGACTCATCTGGTGAATATGTGGCACAATCATAGGTGTCATCATCTGAGGTGGCGATTGGATGGGCAAAAAATGTGGCAGGGTTTACTGTGTGGCCTTTGACAATCCTCAGAGAAGGCAATGACAGTATAACTTCGTAACCTGACACTCTTTGTGTTGTTAAAGTTGTCTTGGCTTTTTGTATTATTGCAAAGACGGCATGTTCGGTGTACATAGTCAGTGGGGAACCCATTACAATGGGGGTGCTTTTCTCAACAGCAAATGCTGCGGCGGCAAGGGCCTGCTCGCAGGGGTAATGACCTTTCATGACAGCGTCCAGCATGCCGCGCTGAAGTAGGCAATGGGCTTATGGCCCATGGGGTATTTCTGAGTGAGTACTGCAGTCATGACTAGACCATCACAGTGAGTGAATAGGTAGAATTCTTTTGTGTAATCAGGTGATCCTAACACTGGTGCATTTGTTATCTCATCTTTGAGCTGGGTGTAGGCTGTTCTCATTTCAGGTGTCCACTCAATTTTATTGTGTCTGTCTTTGCCCATTTTCACAGCTTTCAGCAATGGGGCAGTTATTGTTGCGAAATCAAAGACCCACTGGCGGAAATAGTTAACCAGGCCGAGGAATTTTTGCATGTCTTTAACTGTTTGGGGTTCAGAAGTGCCTTTTATCGCCTCAACTCGACCTGGAGTGACTCGTCTGCCTGATGCGGATAGTAGCTGACCTAGATAGTGTACCTCTTTCTGACAGTATTGTAACTTCTGCTTGTCAACTTTATATCCTCTTTGTGCTAGTGTGGTGAGTAAGAAGATGGTGTCTTTCCTGCATTGTTGTTCTGTGGGGCTGCAAAGCAGTATGTCATCGACATATTGCAGTAAGGTGCTGTCACATTGAAAATTGGACAGGTCTTCTTTGACAACCCTGTTGAAGACGCTAGGGGACTCACAGTACCCCTGGGCTAATCTTCGGTATGTTAATTGCACATTTCTGAATGTGAAAGCCAATAGGTATTGGCTGTCTGGGTGTAGGGAATGCTGAAAAAAGCATTTTTCAGCTCGATGACAGAAAAGTACTGTGCATCGGGGGGGACATTCGTGAGGATGACAGAGGGGTCTGGGACAATGGGGAATTCGGGTACAACTATGTTGTTAACGGCCCGCAAATCATGAACTAACCTCCATTGATTTGTCTTCCCCTTGCGCACAGGAAAAAGGGCCGTATTACAAGGAGAGATACAAGGATATATTACTCCTTGATCCAGCAATGCTTGTATGGTAGGGGCAATGCCCTCCTCCGCTGCCTTGGACAAGGAATACTGTTTTATTCTGGGCAGGATAGCGCCTTGTTTAAGAGTTATCTTAAATGGGGCGGCAGAGCTAATAAGGCCTACATCGTTTGGGCCTGTTGTCCAAAGATGTGCAGGTACTTGAGCCAAATCTGCCTCTCGGGCAGAGTCATAGCTAGGGGTGACTGTTGGTGTCCTAATCTCCACTGTTACTGAGATAGGCACATTGTTTTGATAGATAATCTCTGTCTTGGAGTAGTCTTCAGGGGATCCAAATAACTGGGCATCTGAAATGTCTCGGACCAACCCTTTAGGCTCAATAAAAATGACACAAGCCCAAGTATGAGCGTTGTCATCGCATGCCTGGAATGCGCCGTAGGTCGGTGTTACCTCAAGGGCGCAGATGTCAAAGGTCAAGTATTTGTCTAATACCTGTGAGTCTGGTACTTGGGGTCTGAAAAGGAACTCTTTTGGTAACTGAACAGTGCGGCCTTGTAATTCGGGAGTGGTGGCGACAATAGTGTGGACAGCTGCAGAGAAGGCGTGCTCATCCACTGGGCGTGCTCTGACCTGGCTATCTAAGGAAGACTGTGCAGTGACTGCCATTATCCTTGTTAGTGGGGTACCTGGTATGGAGCAAATCATTGTTTCGTTGTCATCAAAGTGGATGGTCATGTTTAGTTTGGCCATGAGGTCACGTCCTAAAAGATTGACTGGTGACCTGGGTGAATAGAGCAGAGGCTGTTCCACTACATGGCCTCCTATCTCCATTGATACTGGCTTGGTGAAGGGGACCCTTGCTATTGCCCCAGAAAATCCCTGTGTGTCCGCTGTTTTGTTAGAAATGGGCAGAGGGCCACCTGTAATGCAGGAGTATGTGGCACCTGTGTCAACAAGAAAACTATATGTTTTATTATTTATCACAACACTTGCAATAGGGTCCTCTTCAGTATTGCTTGTGCATGACAAAATTGGGCACACAAGAGTTGTCTGTGGGCTGTCCTAGCCAGTGTATCCTCCAGCCTGATATTGCTGGATGGTGCCCTGGATAAAGGGGTTGTTGGAGGCAACAATCGTTCCTCCTAGGGGTACATTGTTTTGTGTTTGGGGGACCACTTGATAAGCAGGTACTTGCTGTGGCTGTTGCATTGGAATCTGCACTTGTTGGACTGTTGGCTGAACCTGGGCCATTATGGGCGCTTGGAGCTGCACTTGTTGCTGCTGTGCTGGTTGTGCATAAGAGTATAGGATTTGGGGCTGCTGAAGGTGTTGTTGCGTGCGCTGCTGTTGTTGGAATGGTGCTTGTGCTTGGTAGCCAGGACCCATATATTGCTGACCCATATCACGCATTTTACTGTGGCAATCTCTCTGTATGTGGCCTGGTTTCTGACAATAGTAGCAGATGATCGGTGGTGTCCCTTGTCCTGGCTGTTGTGGAAACCTTTGTTGTCCCATCCCTCGCCCTCTTCCTGGTACACCCGTGTTCCTGTTCATATTTTGTCTGTTATTGTAGTAGGGCTGTGTGTTGGTCCTGTAAGCAGGTGGTGCTGGCATGTATTGTACCATTGGCTGTGGTTGTGGCTGGACATACTGTATGGCAGGCTGGGGTTGGGCTTGTATGTACTGTACGGCAGGTGGTGCTTGAAGCTGCTGTGGGGCAGGTTGGGCGTTGCCTGCAAGAGCATTCATAGCAGCCTGGGGGAAGAATGTTACTGCTGTCATTTGAGTGACCGGTGCTGCAAACATGACTGTGTCTGTATTGTCTTTTTTCTTATTAAGTTTCTGCTGCACCAATTTGGCAGCGGCATTCTCTATGGCCAGCTGTCTATTCTTCTCCTGTTCCTGTCTCTTCTTGCAGTAATGTATAATGTGGTCTTGTATCTCAGCCCATGGCTTACATTCCATTGCTACAATGCCATCTAATTTTTCCTGCACCTCAGTGGGTAAACCTTTCTTTATTGTGTGATAAAATAATCTCCCATACCCTCCAGCTGCGTCCCATCCTTTGCCCTAACTCCTGGTGCCATTTCTCTTTCATTCTGGAAAGATAGTTGGCAGGGTCTTCATTTAGTTGCATGGTCTGTGACAACAGAGCCCCAATGTCGGGAACATCAGGGAATTTCCTGCGCAACTCAGTCCATGCTAGAGTTCTAATCTCATTAAAGGAGACACCATCATGTTTGGTGTTTGTTTTTGTAAGATTGGCATGGACACGTGTGAAGAGATCTTCTGCGTCTTCTCCCATGAGGGAGATCAGCAGGCTTGGCCTCCGAATGTTTTTAAAACATGTTGCAGTGGAGTGGCCATGTTGGTGTGTCTAACACGGGGCGCTCTAGGCAAGGCCTGAATTACAGGAGCGTGTTTTCTCAGGTGCTAGGGACAATGTCTCTGATGAGTTCTTGCTCTACTGCCTGAATGACAATATCATACACCCCGTCCTGCAAGTCTCGCTCTTGTGCTTGAGTATAAAGAGGGAAGCGAAGCTGGCCGTCAAAGCAAGCTTCAGCAATATAACTTTGGAGAGGGTGCCTTGGCCACGTGCTAGATAGTATGGCAGTGAGTAGCGATCCAGGGGGACGTATGATAAAAAAGATGTGAAAGTGGGTAGACGTTTTATACACTGTAGAGCTCACTATGCCATTCATGAGTGTTATTTTAAAAGCACAATGCTTTGAGGGTGAATGTCGCTAGTTTTGAAAGGGATGTAATTAGGTGGCAGGCGAGGGTTCAGTGGCAGGAGAGTGTTGAATGTCAGGAATAGGAGGAATGGCGTCCTTTACCAGTTCCTCTCCTATGGCACTACTAATAATGTGATATAATGCTCGTCTTAAGTCCAGTTCCTGTGGTCCGGTGTATATTCCGTTAGGGGAGAAGTCAGGGAATTGGAGCTGGTTACGAGAGAGACCAGCAATTATTTTACTTTGTAGCGGGTTGCGTGGATAGGATGTGATTAGTGTGGTAGGTATCTCCAAGCCTGGCGCTATTAGGCGAATACGTATGTAAATGCAAGCCGGTGTTTTATGAACAGAGGTGCCTATAATCCTGTTCATGGGGACCAGTAATAATTGAGGGACTAGAGTGTTCCCTAAAATGTCAGTGCTTGCAATGTTTTTGTTCTTTGACTTTAGTGACAATGGGGTGCGGAAAGGACGGTGCTAGTGAAAGTGTTATCTGCTGTGCCTGGGTATAGTCAACCCCTAAAACTTGAAATATAGTGAGAAGGACAGTGCTTGCTCAGGGTGTAACGTGACAAAAGGAAGATGGGTGCCCAGTGGAAAGACCTACAACGTTATTATTGACTAAATATACAAAAATGGGAGAAGCTGTACTATCAGGAGACGGGGCACTCATTCCCTACAGCGACTGGAAATGCGGAGGTGGGCTTGCTGGGGGAGGCACAATGAGGACGTCTGGTGCAGAGTCTTCTAGATCGACTGAATAGTCCTGCAGGAGTGCCACGAGAAAAGGGGACTCGTTAGCAGGAGA
This sequence comes from Calotriton arnoldi, assembly GCA_963921515.1. Taxonomy (NCBI): domain Eukaryota; kingdom Metazoa; phylum Chordata; class Amphibia; order Caudata; family Salamandridae; genus Calotriton; species Calotriton arnoldi. The sequence continues at coordinate 100,213 of CAWUFW010016641.1, read as the reverse complement.
CAGTGGTTGAGGGAGAGCAATAGTAGATGCTGATACCGTGGGAGAGGCAGGGGTGGTTAGGTTAGGGAGCGTTGCCTCTTCAGAGGATGCCGTAGAGTGTGCGGAGTCAGTATTGGAGTCACCGTCTATGTTAACGACAGTGGGAGAATTAGCAAAATAAACAGAAGAACTTAAAGAGGGTGGGGGAGCGCGAAGATGAATTAGAGGAGTGGGCAGGCCACAGAAGATCCGGGCGAGTGGTGTCTGGTGGTGGTGGTGGCTGGGAAGAAGCGGTGGCTGAGGGAGGTAAGTCTATGAGAGATAAGAGTGAAAGGCGTAGTTCGGTAGTGGGTGTAAAGGTAATCCCTAAAATGTTCCAAGCAACTGCAAGAACGTCACTTTGATGGCGTGTAAGGGGGGTAAACCGATCAAGGGTGGTGTGGTAGACTGCAGTGGCAGTACCACGTACTGAATGAATAAGAAGACTAATAATCTGCGTGGGGTCAAGGGACATAACGGGGAGGAGGGGGGTTTAAGGGAACGGACAGGAGGAATGGAGATACAACTCCACCCCCCCTTGGCTACCAATTGGCGTGGACAAGTGGTAGGCAAAAAAGGTGTGAGAGACAGAAAAAAAAAAGAGGCGCAATGTATGTGCAATGTGTAATCAAGGTAAGTGCAACTACTTTGCGGGATTGCGGCTACGTATTAAAGGCAAGGCAATCCAGACAACAGCTACCTGGCGCAGTTGCCGCTAATTGTGAGGAAAAGTGGGGGCAACTGAGTCAACAATAATAACTGGCAGCCTGCCACTCGGCTAAATGAGTGGAGAGCTGGCAGGGCAGCAACAGATGTGGACGGTGGTGGGAGATAACTGTGGTGGGACTGCAGGGCGAGCAAATGTTTAAGGAAATGAAGCACAAAAAACAGACACAATGGACAACAAATAGACAATAATTAAATAAATGAAATGCATTTCAAAAATAATAACGATCAATGTGACAGTGTTTGTTGAAGAACAGGCTGCGAAGACAGAGAAAGGAGGGGCGGGGTGGAGGTGCAGTGAAGCTGCGAAAGAGCGAGGCTCACTTCCTCGTTCTGCGATGGCAGAGAGCAGAAGAAGGCGGAGGGATTTCAGACTGGGCCAGATGCTGCGAAGTAGCTAGTTCCTCAATTTGGAGTGGCGCAGTTAACAAGCGAGAGAGGCGGCGATCAGAGAGCGATATGAACTTAAGAGACAAAAATAGAAAAGTACCCAAGCCATGCAAAACTGAATCAGAGAGGGACCGGGCAGAGAGTGCGAAGAATGAATGTGTGAATACACAGGAAAGAACCTTGAACAAGGAGAGGCGCATTGAAGACACTAAAGAAATAGAATGGAGTTGCAGGGCATGGAGGAGCCACGGGTGAGAATAGAAACCACAATAGAAATGCAATGTAGGGAGAAACACAGTAACGAAACAAATGATGCAAAGAACAACTGTATGAGAAGGCACTGTATGATAGAAAGCACAATAAAACAAAATGTTAGCAATAGAATACAGAAAAAGAAACTGTAAAATGTAAAATCCAATAATACAAAATGGCAGCAAGAGCATACAAAATGGCGCCTGGACCACACCTTAAATAGCACAATACAGGAGGACCCCAAGTCCAAGCAAAACAACAATACAGACACGCGTGCCACCAGTGCACCGTGCCAAGGGCGCAACAGCCCTGTATCTGTGCAATATGAACGGCGTTAAGCAATCCCAATCCTGTTAACAGAATTCGGCCCGCCACATGCGAGCGCAGGACTTCAAACCTTCAAAGGGGTGGAGACACTGTTAAGCAGCGCCAAGGACCCGTGGCCTCTATAGGAGTTCAGATAACCGTGTGCCCAGTACTAAAACATCAAAACCGCAAACGCATGTGTGCACCATGCCAGAATTCGGCCAACCACTTACCATGTGGCGGCGCAGGACTCAAACCTCAAGCATCAATAAGCATGTCAAAACGTGAAAGGCAAATATACAATATTAACTTGGAAATAAAGAACGGCAACGTAAGTGAAAGCACAATATACGTAAAAGGCAAATGCACTAGAAAGCTAAAATAAGAGTCGCCAAGAGAGCCCAAGCAGAAGGAAACCAAGACGGAATTGATGACAGCAGAGGGGACAGCACCGAAGAGCCTCGGTAAGATGTGACCAGCCACAGAGGACGTCGTGGCATGTCAGTCAACCACAGGTGGGCAAAGGAGCATACACAAGGGAGACCCTGGATGGCAAAGGCAGCCAGACCTACCGCCCCACACACGCCACAACCTGAGGTAAATTCAAGGAAGAAAAAGTAAAACCATCCCTGACTTACCCAGGTGGACGTGAGGAGAGGAGAGCCTGAGAGGCAGCCACACAGGTGTAACCCCAGTGTGCGTCCCAGGACCGCACCGTAGGCGACCCCCCAACCGAGACCTTTAGTTCGTGGTCGCCAGCTGATGAGGGTAATTTTGGATGGCCACACCCTTCTGCTTACCGACTCCAGAGAGCCTGACCCCCGTTCTGCTCGTTCACTTGGAAAGAAAGAACCACGATGTAAAATACAGTGACTTCTTTATTTAAGCAGTTCAAAAGCAGAGAAAGCAATTCAATTTAAATGTTGCCCATCAACACATGAGCATAATAAAAGAATAAATGCATTGACAATGTTATAAATCAGTTGTTCAAGAGAAGCAAATATATGTCTAAATATTATGCTATGAGCAGCTGCCTAAAGAGCAACCCTAACTTTAAAGAGGATAGGTGGGCTAGTGCCTAGAAGGCAAATCTCTTTTTAAGAAAGCAACACCATTCAACACTACGCAGTTTAAGCTAAAATAAATGCAATGGCTTGGGTTCGAATGAGCTAAGTTAGATAGACTGACAAAGCCAAAAGGCTAATATTTAGTTAAGCTGACAAAGCCAACAGGCAAATAATCAGATAGGCTGATAAAGCCCATAGGCAAAATAATCAGATAGGCTGATAAAGCCCATAGGCAAAATAATCAGATAAGAATATTACCACCTTGGAAGTTGAAGTTCTAGGCCCAGTCACAAGGACGATCGATCGGGAACCCTCACAATACAACCAGGCACTGATGTGAAGAGAGTTCGGAGCCGCACCCTGGGCGCAGCTCTTTTATATGGTTAAATGCAGAACTTGCACCCACGTCTGACGTGAGTTCTGACGCGGGCCCTTGACTGCCCACTTACAGTAACTGTGGAAAGTTTTATATAAAACCGAGAAGTGGTGTCATGGTGAAACTAAGCTTTTAGCAGGTGGTCAGTGCTCTTGACCGCAAAAAGTAAACAAAGGATAACTTTTACCGTAAAATGCTCAGAAATTAATATTTTATATATTAATTCTTGGTCACGTTGCCGCCTTTTCAGTTTCAGTTAAGCAAGCGCGGAAAGTTTCATAACTAAAAATATCGCAAACCTTGCTTGTGAAACAGCCAGATGTACCAGCAGAATGTCACGTAGGTGGGGGCTAATCTTATTCTCGTAACTGTGGAAATTTACAAGAGGGGACTGGTGTGGTGTCACGGTGGATGGTACAGGTCTCTGCTGTCAGCTTAGTGAAGCCTACGAGATCTGTTTTATTAAAAGTGATAGCAAGAGGTACTGGGCTTTTTGGGCCTATGTGTGTGTATCTAAAGAGGCATGTTTGGGCCTATGTGAAATGTGCTAAGAGGATGAAGGAAAGTGGACAACTTAAGACATTCTATCAGAGCCTGACTGTTGGGGCCTATCTAGGAGTTTCATGTTTGGTGGGTAGTGCAAAATCAGATATGGGTTTCTTGTTAGATGGTAAGATGGGACCCTCGGGACCCTCCTTCACCCCTTCCCAGCCAAGGTCATCAAGAAGGCCATCAATGCCCACCTTTCTGAGTTCATCGAAGTGAACCACATCCTGGACCTCTCTTAATCCAGCTTCCGAAGCAACCACAGCACAAAGACTGCCTTCTTCGATGCCACAGATGACATTCGCACCCTCCTCGACCAAGGCAAAACTGCAGTCCTCATACTCCTGGACGTCTCAGCTGCCTCTCACCACACCCTATGCACAAGAATCCACAACGTCGGCATCCGCAACAAAGCCCTGGAAAGGATCTGCTCCTTCTTCACAGGCCGAACACAGAGAGTCTGACTACCACCATTCCACTCTGAACCCACAGAGATCAGCTGCTGTGTGCTTCAGGGCTCCTCCCTGAGCCCCACTCTCTTCAACATCTACATGGCGCCGCTCACAGCCATCGAGAGGAACCATGGACTCAACATCGTCTCTTATGCCGATGACACCCAGCTCATTCACTCCCTCACCAATGAACCCACAGTCGTCAAGACCAATTTCCACAATGGGATGAAGGCAGTCGCCACCTGGATGAAAAACAGTTGCCTCAAGCTCAACTCAGAGAAGACCAAATTCCTCATCATGGGCCCCACTCCCTCCACCTGGGATGACTCCTGGTAGCCTGCAGCACTTGGAACCCCCCCACATCCACAGACCACGCACGAAACCTAGGCACCATCCTGGACTCCTCACTCAATAAAACAATCAATCAGGGGGTGTATAAAGCGCGCTACTCACCCCTGAGGGTCTCAAGGCGCTGGGGGGGGGGTGCATCTCCAGGTCAGTCGAAGAGCCAGGTTTTGAGATTCTTCCTGAAGGTGTTCAGTGTGGGTGAGCATCTGATGTTGACTGGGAGCTCGTTCCAGGTCTTTGCTGCGATGTAGGAGAAGGCTCTTCCGCCTGCTCTGGTTCTGCGTATGCGGGGGGTTTCTGCTAGGGTGAGGTCGGTGGAGCGAAGGTTCCTCTTGGGTACGTGGAAGGAGACTCTTTCATTGAGGTATTTGGGCCCGATGTTGTGGAGGGATTTGTAGGTGTGGGTGAGTAGCTTGAAGGTTACTCTCTTCTCGATGGGGAGCCAGTGGAGGTCTCGTAGGTGCTGGGTCATGTGCTCGTGTCGTGGGGTTCTGAGGACGAGTCTGGCCACGGTGTTCTGGATGGTTTGGAGCTTGTGTAGCAGGGTTTTGTTGATTCGGGTGTAGAGGGCGTTGCCGTAGACCAGTCTGCTTGTTACGAGTGCGTGGGTGACGGTCTTTCTGCATTCGTGGGGGATCCACTTAAAGGTCTTATGGAGGATGCGGAGAGAGTTGAAGCAGGTCGAGACGACGGCGTTAATCTGGTGGGTCATGGTGAAGGAGGAGTCCAGGATGATGCCGAGGTCCGGGCATGGTTCGTCAGTGTGGGTGGGTTTCCGAGAGCAGGGGGCCACCAGGATCTGTCCCATGCCGCGGTGGAGGGTCCTAGGATGAGGACCTCGGTTTTCTCCGAGTTCAGCTTCAGGCAGCTGTCGCTCATCCAGGTTGCGACGTCTTTCATTCCTTATTGGAAGCTGAGACTGGTGTCTTCGGGGTTTTTCGTGAGGGATATGATGAGCTGGGTGTCGGCGTAGGATACTATGCTGAGCCCATGCTGTCTGACGATGGCGGTGAGGGGGGCCATGTAGATGTTGAAAAGAGTGGAGCTGAGCGTGGATCCTTGGGGTACTCCACAGTTGATCTCTGTAGGTTCGGAGAGGAAGGGGGGGAGTCTGACCCTTTGGGTTCTGCCGGAGAGAAAGGAGCGGATCCAGTTGAGGGCGGTTCCTCGTATTCCGGCATCGGAGTCTGGCTGCAAGGGTGCGGTGTGAGACGGTGTCGAAGGCTGCTGAGAGTTCCAGTAGGATGAGGGCCGTGGTGTGGCCCTGGTCGAGGAGCATACGGATGTCATCGGTGGCAGCAAGGAGGGCGGTCTCGGTGCTGTGGTTGCTGCGAAAACCGGACTGGGAGGGGTTGAGGATGGCGTTCTCCTCTATGAAGGTGGTCAGCTGGGCGTTGACGAATCTCTCTGTGACTTTGGCTGTGAAGGGAAGGAGAGAGATGGGCCGGTAGCTTTTCAGGTCTGTTGGGACGGCCAAAGGTTTCTTGAGGAGGGGCTTGACTTCTGCCTGTTTCCAGTTGTCGGGGAAGATGCCAGATTCGAGGGAGGTGTTGATGGTCCGTCCTAGTTGGGGAGCTATGGTGGCGGCGGCTCTGTGGTAGATGTGCGGTGGGCAGGGGTCCGTGGGGGCTCCTGAGTGGGTGTTCTTAATGGTCGCGGTGATGTCTTCAATGGTGGCAGGTTTCCAGGAGGTGATGATCGGCCGGTTGCCGTTGCTGGTGAGGGTGGTGGTGTTGGGAGTTGGTTTGCTGAAGTTGTCGTAGAGGGCCTTGATTTTCATGTGGAAGTAGGAGCTGAGCTTGTTGCAGAGGTCCTGGAATGGAGGGACGTCCGTGGCTTCGCTGGGGGGTTTGGTGAACTGCTGTATGACGTTGAAGAGTTCTTAAGTGTTACTTGCGTTGGAGTGGATTTTGTTCTTGATGAAGGTTTTCTTGGTGGCTCTTATGCGCTGGTGGTATTCCTTCATGGCGTTCCTATAGTTGTTCTGGTTTTCTGTGGTTTTCTTGTACCGCCAGATTTTCTCGAGGCGTCTGCAGGAGCGCCTGGCTTCTTGGAGGTCGGTGGCGAACCAGGCTGCCTTCGGGGGGCGTTGATTGGTGGGGTGGCGGAGGGGTACGAGCTTGTCAGTGCAGCTGGAGATCCAGTGGTGTAGTTCTTTTGCTGCAGAGTTGGTGTCGGTCATGCCGGAGGGGGGGTCGTGGAGGAGGGGCTCATGGAGGAGGGTGGCGTTGAGTTCCTCTGTGATCTTGCTCCAGTTCCTTCGGGGCGCGTGCAGGGCAGGTTTGGGTGCGGTGGTGGTGTTGAAGGTGAAGTGTATGCAGTGGTGGTCTGTCCATAGGGGCTGCGTAGTGTGGCTGAATTGGATGTTAGTCCCTCCTGCGAAGATGGGGTCGAGGGTGTGTCCAGCTTTGTGGGTGGGAGTGGTGACGAGCTGCTTCAGTCCGAGGTTGTCGAGGTTGTCGAGGACGGTGGTGGAGTCAGGGTCGCTGGGGTTGTCGAGGTGGAAATTCAGGTCTCCGATGAGGATGTAGTCCGTGAAGGCGATGGCGTGGGGTGCGACGAGGTCAGCGATGGTGGTGGCAGAGGAGGCGTGAGGTCCAAGGGGTCTGTAGATGAGGATCCCAAGTAGTGTGGTTCTGAGGCTGGTTTGGATCTGGAAGTGGAGGTGTTCTGTGTTGGAGGAGGAGTTGCTCGTGCTGGAGGTGGAGAGTCGGAGTGCGCTTTTGTGTGCGATGGCGAGTCCTCCTCCTAGGCGGTGGGGGCGGTCCTTTCTTTGAATCTTGTATCCGTCTGGGATGGCGGTGGTGATGTCGGGGGTGGAGGTGGCGTTGGTCCAAGTTTCTGTGAAGAAGGCGACATGTGGCGAGATGGTGTTGAGCAGGTCCCAGATCTCCGTGGCGTGTCTGTGGAGGGAGCGGACATTGAGGAGTATGCAAGTCAGGGCTTGGGTGGTGCGGGCTTCTGTCGTGGGTTCCGTGGTAGTGGTGGGGCTGTTGATGTTGAAGGATTGTCGGCAGTGTCGGCAGGAGAACTGGCCATAGGTGGTGGTTGGCGTCGATCTCTGGCAGTTGTTGTTCCTTCCGGGGTTGAGTGCGAGGAGGTCGGCGGAGTTGTAGCGGAGGATGGCCAGAGGTTCCCTGGCGCTGGCTGCGGTCGGGTCGTGGACGGGTGCAGACGGGCTTGCGTTTGGCTTGCCTTTGACGCGCCAGCGGCGCGCCTGCTGCGCAGCTGCGCAGCGGCCTGCATTAAGTCGGGGAGGGGGAGGGAAAGTGCAGCTGGGAGGCGGGCAGGGCGGGAAGCGGCGAGCGGGAGGTGGGTGGGGCCTGCGATCGGAGGGGAATTCAGAGAGGGCAAAAAGCAAATTACTAGGGGCACACAGGAAAGAACTAAGCCAACACAATGAAAATTAACCCAATAGCAAGACTAGACTAACTTACACCATGCAAGCAAAACAGGGCAGGCACGGAGAGCGGGTCGAGAGCAGTCTCGAACCCTGCTCTTCTGGCTCAGAGGCGGTGACGACCAGGCGGAGCTGCATGGAGGGAGAGCGGTTCCCAGGCCAGAAGGTCAGCGCACTTGCTCGATCCTCCGCGCAGAGGCCTGCATTAAGTAGGGGAGGGGGGAGGGAAAGTGCAGCCGGGAGGCGGGAAAGGCGGGAAGCGGTGAGCGGGAGGTGGGCGGGGCCTGCGATCGGAGGGGAATTCAGAGAGGGCAAAAAAAAATTACGAGGGGCACACATGAAAGAACTAAGCCAACACAATGAAAATTAACCCATTAGCAAGACTAGACTAACTTACACCATGCAAGCAAAACAGGGCAGGCACGGAAAGCGGGTCGAGAGCGGTCTCGAACCCTGCTCTTCTGGCTCAGAGGCGGTGATGGCCAGGCGGAGCTGCGTGGAGGGAGAGCATTTCTTAGGCCAGAAGGTCAAGGCACTTGCTCGATCCTCCGCGCAGCGGCCTGCATTAAGTAGGGGAGGGAGGAGGGAAAGTGTAGCCGGGAGGCGAGGAGGGCGGGAAGCAGCGAGCGGGAGGTGGGCCGGTCCTGCAATCGGAGGGGAATTCAGAGAGGGCAAAAAGAAAGTTCCGAGGGGCACACAGGAAAGAACTTAGCCAACACAATGAAAATTAACCCAAGAGCAAGACTAGACTAACTTACACCATGCAAGCAAAACAGAGCAGGCACATAGAGCTGGTCGAGAGTGGTCTCGAACTCTGCTCTTCTGGCTCAACATAAGCTGCTAGGTCAACGCCATCTCATCATCCTGCTTCCACACCCTATGCCTGCTCCGAAAGATCTTCAAGTCCAGAAGATGGTCACCCACGCACTCCTCAGCAGAAGAATCAACAACTGCAACGCACTCTTTGGGTGCATCACCCAGAAACTCCTCAAGAAACTGCAGAACATTCAGAACGCCTCCGCCAGACTCATCCGCAACATTCCCCACCACAGCCACATCACTGGCCACCTGAGAGACCTCCACTGATTCCCAGTCAACAAAAGAACCACCTTCAAGCTCCTTACACACACCTACAAAGCTTTAAACAACATCGGACCTGCATACCTTAACAACGGATCACTGACAAAATATCAAAGGTCAAAAATATCGATGTCAATAATATCGAAATCCTATCTACAAAATGGTAAGTACAAAAATATCGAAAAAAAAATATCGATTTCAAAAATATCGTTATCAAAAATATCGGGTTTTTTTTGTTAAAAATAATATGTAAGATAAACTAAATAATACTTATAATTAAAATAAACATAGTTAAAAATATTTTATAATTTTTAAAATTAATAAGTAACATATATAATTAAATAAAACATTAATTAAACATATACATATAATATATATACTTACTTAATAATCAGTTTGAATAATTATTTTAATAAATGATAAATTATTAACAAATATAAATTACAAATACATCTATACACATAAAACAATAACAAAAATAAAAATTAAATAATTATGTATAACAAATTAAAAAAATTAAATTTACTTTTAATATTTTTAAAATTAATTATATACTATATTAACTAAAATAATACAAAAAATAATAAATAGCGTAGGGAATAAAACTACTATTACAACCCCCAAAAAAAACAACAGTAAGAAAAATGTTGGATAGCGTAGGGGTAAAAATTACTATTCCCACTCCAGAGAGTGCAACAGTAGGGAAAGTGTTGGATAGCGTAGGGGTAAAAATTACTATTCCAACTCCAGAGAGTGCAACAGTAGGGAAAGTGTTGGATAGCGTAGGGGTAGAAATTAATATTCCCACTCCAGGGAGTGCAACAGTAGGGAAAGCGTTGGATAGCGTGAGGGTAAAAATTACTATTCCCACTCCAGTGAGTGCAACAGTAGGGAAAGTGTTGGATAGCGTAGGGGTAAAAATTACTATTCCCACTCCAGAGAGTGCAACAGTAGGGAAAGTGTTGGATAGCTTAGGGGTAAAAATTACTATTCCAACTCCAGAGAGTGCAACAGTAGGGGAAGTGTTGGATAGCGTCGGGGTAGAAATTACTATTCCCACTCCATGGAGGGCAACAGTAGGGAAAGCGTTGGATAGCGTGAGGGTAAAAATTACTATTCCCACTCCAGTGAGTGCAACAGTAGGGAAAGTGTTGGATAGCGTAGGGGTAAAAATTACTATTCCCACTCCAGAGACTGCAACAGTAAGGAAAGTGTTGGATAGCGTAGGAGTAAAAATTACTATTCCCATTCCAGACAGTGCAACAGTAGGGAAAGTGTTGGATAGCGTAGGGGTAAAAATTACTATTCCAACTCCAGAGAGTGCAACAGTAGGGGAAGTGTTGGATAGCGTAGAAGTTACAAATAACATACTTATAAATAAATTAATTTTTTTAAATAATTAATGAATTATTAAATAACTCTAAACTATTTACCAATACCAATAAATAATTATTAAAAACATAATTACCAATAGGTAATTTATTAACAATAAATTAATAATAAATACCAATAAATAATAATTAATAAATATTAATTACTAAATAATAAATATTGAACAATAACATATTTTTAATAACACAAAACATCTAAATTATTAAAACTTAATTACCAATTAACTAATATTAAACAATTAAATGCTTTTTTATACCAATAATAATAATAATTAAACATTAATTATCAATTAATAAATAATTCTTAATATATTAATTAAATTTATCCATAAATAATATTTAATAATATTTAATTACCAATTAATGATAAAACAACAATAAATTAATTTTTAGAACCAACAAATTGTAATTAAAAAAAATTACCTATTAATAATTAATATCCAATAAATTAATTATCAATACCCAAAAATAAATGTAATAATTACTTAATTAGATTTCAATTACTTCCAAAAGTATTCCCCTATAAACGCACAACACAATCCAATGATAAAATAATACACTTAACATAATGATCAATTAATCAATTAATAAAAAGTAATAACTAATTAATAATAATTAATTACCAATTAATAATAATTGATTACCAATTATCAATTAATTAACAATAATATAATTATCAATACCAATTAATTAAAATAAATTATAAGTTAATTACATTTAAATTACATGATGATCAATTAATCAATTAAAAAAATTAATCACCAATTAATAAAAATGAATTACCAATTATTAATTAATTAACAATTATATAATTATCAATAACAATTAATTAAAATAAATTATAACTTAATTACATTTAAATTACATAATAATCAATTAATCAATTAATAAAAATTAATAACCAATTAATACAAATTAATTACCAATTATTTATTAATTAACAATAATATAATTATCAATACCAATTAATTAAAATAAATTATAACTTAATTACAATTAAATTACTTCCCACCCTATTCCCCTATAAACCCACAACCCGCTACAGAACTTAAACGCAAAAAATAATTAAAATTAATTTATTATTCCTAAAAATTAATAATTAATTTAGTATAATTAAATTACTTCCCACCCTATTCCCCTATAAACCCACAACCCGCTACAGTACAAAAAAAAAGTTAACTTACATTTTTTTTTATTAACATATAAAAATTGTATACATATATTTTTAAACAATAGAACACTTAACAAAAACACATATAACACATACATATTAAAAACATAACAAAATACATAACAATAATACAAATATCGATATTAGTAACATCGATATTAGTAACATCGATATATTTGATTTCGATATTACTAACTTCGATATTATTTACATCGATATTAAAAAATTCGATATTACTTACCTTAGGGTCGATATTCTGTCCATCGATATTCTTCACATCGATATTCTGTCCCTTCGATATTTTAACTTCGATATTATTGTATATCGATATATTATTTTCGATATTTTGACTGCTCACCCTTAACAACACCTCACATTCCATGCACCCACCAGAAACCTCTGTTCCGCCCAACTGGTCCTAGCTACAGTCCCACATATCTGCAAGACCACAGCCAGAGGAATATCCTTCTCCTGGCTTACAGCAAAGACCTGGAATACCCTGCCTCTCCACCTCAGGCAATCACGTCACTGCCTCAATTCAGGAAGGACCTCAAGACCTGGCTCTTCAACTGAACCGGAGCGCTTTTTCGGTGGCTGAGTGCGTGGGTACTTCTTTGGTGTTGTGTAGGTGACTGTGTGTGAGAGCTTGTCTACCTGTGTATGTATGTGTGTCAGTGTTTGGTTCTGTGGGGGTATGTGAGTGACTTTAAGTACAAGATTGTGAGAGTGGCTGTGACTCTATGGGGCATAATTACAAGGGGATCGACCTTTGACCTTGCCAGGTAGGTCGCTCGCCCGCCACACAGCTCCGCCTGTGTTGTCCTGCCCGCTGCTGCTGCTGGTAAGCTCGCCCCTCTGCTGTTGCCTTGGTGCCCGTTTTGCCTCTGTCTCCCTCGTGCCCCCATTTTGTGTGCCCGTTTCGCTTCTGTTTCCCCTCGTGCCCCCATTGCTTGTGTCCTTTTGCCTTCTGTCTCCCCTCGTGCCCCCATTGCTTGTGTCGCTTTCTGTTTCCCCTCGTGCCCCCATTGACTGTGTCCTCTTTTGCCTTCTGTCTCCCCTCGTGCCCCCGTTGACTGTGTCCATTTTTTGCTTTCTGTTTCCCCTCGTGCCCCCATTCTGCTGTGCCCAACTTTGCCTTCTGTACCCCCGCCGCTGCGTCCCTGCGGCCCGCCCCCTGACTGCCCATTCGCTGCCCCTGCCTCCCGCCTCCCAGCTGCTCCTCCCTCCCAGCTCCCCATATATGGCGGCCGCTGTGCGGCTGCGCAGCGGATGCGCGCAGCGGGCGCGCCTAAGGCAAGCCCGTCTGCGCCCGTCCGCGCCTGGACCGCGCCCAGTGCCAGAACCCCTGGGCCGCGCGCCCCCCGCTCCAGCCTCGAGGACCGACGCCGTTACGATGCCACCACACTCCACGCTCTCAACCCCATACGGAGACACAACTGCTTCAAGGCCGCCCCGAAACACACACATGGCCCCTTCACCTGCCGGAACTGCAGCTACACCAGCCTCAGAGCCACCGAAGCGCCCACCAAGAAGGACCTCAACCACCTCCGATGCATCCTACTGAACACCCGCTCCGCACGCAAACACGCCGTCGAGCTCTGGCACCTGCTCGACTCATCATCACCAGATGTAGCCTTCCTGACAGAGACCTGGATGAATGACTCCTCCGCACCCGACATCGCCATAGCCATCCCAGACGGCTATAAGATCACCCGCAGAGACCGCGTCAACGGAGTAGGAGGAGGAATCTCCATCGTCCACAAGAACTCCATCAGGGTCTCGACCAGCACCGACGACGTTCTCTGCACCGCCGAACACATGCACTTCCAGATCCACACGGACCCCAACACCACCCTCAGAGGCACCCTTGTCTACAGACCCCCTGGGCCCCGACCCCAGTTCAGCGACTCCATCGCCAACTTCATCAGCACGCACGCCCTGACTTCTACCGACTACATCCTCCTCGGAGACCTGAACTTTCACCTGGAGAACAACAACGACAGCAACTCCACCACCCTGATCGACAACCTCGCCAACCTCGGACTGAGACAGCTCGTCACAACACCGACACATTCCGCCGGCCACACGCTCGACCCCGTCTTCTCCTCAAGCTCCCACGTCTCCTTCACCCACACCACGGAACTCCTCTGGACCGACCACCGCTGCATCCACTTCACCTTCCAGAAACCCACCACACACCACCGCACCCAACAGATCCCACGCCGCTGCTGGAGCAAAGTCACCGAAGACCAACTACGGGCAAACCTCGCTCTCAGCCCTCCCTCCGACCCATCCAACACCGACGACGCTGCCTGCAACCTCAGACGATGGATAGACGACTGTGCCAACACCCTCGCCCCGCTGAAAAAACTCACCTACAGCGACACCACCAAAAGAGCCAGCTGGTTCACCCCGGAACTCCTAGCTTCCAAGCGTACCTGCCGGAAACTTGAGAAGAAATGGCACAGTGATAAGACACCGGACAGCCACGCAGCCCATAAAGACGCCATCCGTAACCACCACCACCTCATCAGGTCCGCCAAGAGAATCTCCTTCAAAGACCGCCTCGACAACAACGCACACAACAGCAAGGAGCTCTTCAACATCGTGAAGGAACTCTCCAACCCCAGCTCCAACACCAACGACATCCCGCCATCGCAAACCCTGTGCGATTCCCTCGCCACCTTCTTCCACCGCAAGATCGCCGACATCCACGACAGCTTCAACACCCAGACAGCCCCCACCAAGATAGATACTCCAGACCCGCCGCACACCATCGACCATGACCCCTTGCCAGCCTGGGCCAGCGTGAACATCGATGACACCATCAAGACCATGGGCACAATACACTCCGGCTCCCCGTCAGACCCTTTCCCGCACCACATCTTCAACAAAGCCAGCAGCTCCATCGCACCCCACCTGTGCAACGTTATCAATCTCTCCTTCGAGACCGCGACCTTCCCAGAGAGCTGGAAACACGCAGAGATCAACGCCCTTCTCAAAAAACCCAAGGCGGACCCAAGAGACCTCAAGAACTTCCGGCCCATCTCCCTGCTTCCGTTCCCAGCCAAGGTCATCGAGAAGATCGTCAACAAACAGCTAACCCGATACCTAGAAGAAAACAGCATCCTGGACCCATCCCAATCGGGGTTCCGCAGCAACCACAGCACTGAGACTGCCCTCATCGCCGCCACCGACGACATCAGGACCCTGCTGGACAACGGCGAGACCGCAGCCCTCATCCTGCTGGACCTCTCCGCCGCCTCCGACACTGTCTGCCACCGCACTCTACGCGCACGCCTCCACGACGCAGGGATCCGAGACAAGGCCCTGGAATGGACCACCTCCTTCCTCGACGGCAGAACCCAGAGAGTCCGCCTCCCACCTTTCCGATCCGAAGCCTCCGAGATCATCTGCGGCGTACCCCAGGGATCTTCCCTCAGCCCAACACTGTTCAACATCTACATGGCCCCGCTCGCACGCATCGCCAGACAGCACGACCTCAACATAATCTCCTACGCCGACGACACTCAACTGATCCTCTCCCTCACCAAGGACCCCCTCGCCGCCAAATCCAACCTCCATGAAGGAATGAAGGCCGTCGCCGATTGGATGAAGATCAGCCGACTAAAGCTGAACACGGACAAGACGGAGGTCCTCATCCTCGGCTCCAACCCCTCAGCCTGGGACGACTCCTGGTGGCCAATCAATCAATCAATCACGGCATTTATAGAGCGCGCTACTCACCCGGGAGGGTCTCAAGGCGCTGGGGGAGGGGGTAAGTTACTGCTCGAACAGCCAGGTCTTGAGCTGCTTCCTGAAGGAGAGATGGTCCTGGGTACGCCGAAGGTGAGTGGGGAGGGAGTTCCAGGTCTTGGCTGCCAGGTAGGAGAAGGATCTTCCTCCGGCGGTGGTTCTGCGGATGCGTGGTACGGTGGCGAGGGCGTGGCTGGTTGATCGTAGCTGGCGTGTGGGCGTGTAGAAGGTCACGCGGTCGTTGAGGTACTTTGGGCCCAGGTCGTGGAGGGCCTTGTGTGCGTGGGTGAGGAGTCTGAACGTGATTCTCTTGCTGACGGGGAGCCAGTGCAGGTCTTTCAGGTGTCCGGTGATGTGGCTGTGTCGGGGGATGTCCAGGATGAGTCGTGCGGAGGCGTTCTGGATGCGCTGGAGTCTTTTTGGAAGTTTGGCTGTGGTTCCGGCGTAGAGGGTGTTCCCATAGTCCAGTCGGCTGGTGACGAGTGCCTGGGTGACGGTCTTCCTGGTTTCAGTGGGGATCCATCTGAAGATCTTGCGGAGCATGCGCAGGGTGTTGAAGCATGAAGATGAGACGGCGTTGACTTGTCTGGTCATCGACAGGGAGGAGTCCAGGATGAAGCCCAGGTTGCGTGCGTGGTCCGTTGGCTTGGGCGCGGTGCCCAGGGCCGGGGGCCACCAGGAGTCGTCCCAGGTGGAGGGTGATGAGCCCAGGATGAGGACTTCCGTCTTGTCTGAGTTCAGTTTAAGGCGGCTGTTCCTCATCCAGTCGGCGACATCTCTCATCCCGTCGTGTAGGTTGGCTCTGGCGGTGGTGGGGTCGTTGGTGAGGGAGAGGATCAGCTGGGTGTCGTCGGCGTAGGAGATGATGTTGAGGTTGTGTTGGCGTGCGATGGCTGCGAGGGGGCTCATGTAGACGTTGAAGAGGGTTGGGCTGAGTGAAGATCCTTGTGGAACGCCGCAGATGACTTCGGTGGCTTCGGATCTGAACGGGGGAGGCGGACTCTCTGGGTTCTACCGGCGAGGAACGAGATGATCCATTCCAGTGCTTTCTCTCGGATTCCGATGTTGCTGAGGCGCTTCACTAGGGTGCGGTGGCAGACGGTGTCGAACGCCGCGGAGAGGTCCAAGAGGATGAGGGCAGCTGTTTCCCCGTTGTCGGTTAGGGTTCTGATGTCGTCGGTGGCTGCGATAAGGGCGGTCTCGGTGCTGTGGTTGGCCCGAAACCCGGACTGCGAAGGGTTGAGGGATCCATTCGTCTCGAGGAAGGCGGCAAGCTGTCTGTTGGCGGTCTTCTCGATGACTTTGGCCGGAAACGGAAGGAGCGAGATGGGACGGTAGTTCTTGAGGTCGGTGGGGTCCGCCGTTGGTTTCTTCAGGAGGGCGGTAAGCTCGGCGTGCTTCCAGCTCTCCGGGAAGGTGGCGGTGTGGAAGGAGGAGTTGATGATGTCCCGGAGATGGGGTGCGATGGTGGCGTCGGCTTTGTTGAAGACGTGGTGTGGGCAGGGGTCGGTTGGTGATCCGGAGTGGATGGAGTTCATCGTGCGGGTGGTGTCTTCGGTGCTGATCGGGGTCCAGTTGCAGAGGGTGGTGGTGGCGGGCGTTGGTTCGGCGGTAGGGTGCGTGGTTTGTGCGTCGAAGCTGTTATGTATGTCGGTGATCTTGCGGTGGAAGAACGCGGAGAGTGAGTTGCAGAGGTCTTGCGAGGGGGTGATGTCGTTGTTTCCGGCGCTGGGGTTGGAGAACTCTTTGACGATGCTGAAAAGTTCCTTGCTGTCATGGGCGTTGTTGTCCAGTCGTTCTTTGAGAGCCGACTTCTTGGTGGCACGGATCAGCTGGTGGTGTTTGCGGGTGGCGTGTTTGAGGGCGGTCCTGTTGTCTGTGGTCTGGTCGAGTCGCCAGGTTTTCTCGAGAGTGCGGCAGTTCTTCTTGGATTCCTTGAGTTCGTTGGTGAACCAAGGGGTTTTCTTGCTTCCGGGTCTGCTGGGAGGGTTTTTAGTGGTGCGAGGTCGTCGGCGCAGGCGGTCAGCCACTTGGCGAGGTTGCTGGCTGCTTCGTTTGGGTCCGTTGTGTTGGTGGGTGTGTTCTGGCTGAGGGAGGCGGTGAGCTGCTCGGCGGTGATCTTGCTCCAGCTCCGGCGGGGAACCTGTTGCGGGTGGTGGTGGGTCGCAGTCTTTCTGAAGCTGAAGTGGACGCAGCTGTGGTCGGTCCAGTGGAGTCCGGTGGCGTGGCTGAAGGAGATGTGCTTGCTGGACGAGAAGACGGGGTCAAGCGTGTGGCCGGCGTAGTGGGTGGGCGTGTTCACCAGTTGCTTGAGTCCGAGGTTGGCGAGGTTGTCCAGCAGGGCGGTGGTGTTTCTGTCGTTGTTGTTCTCCAGGTGGAAGTTGAGGTCCCCTAGGAGGATGTAGTCGGCGGAGGGCATGGCGTGCGGGCTGATGAAGTCTGCGATGTCTTCGCTGAATAGTGTGCGTGGTCCCGGGGGTCTGTAGATGAGGGTGCCTCGGAGGGTGGTCTTGGGGTCAGTGTGTATCTGGAAGTGTAGGTGTTCGGCGGCGGTGAAGGTCTCGTCGGAGTTAGTCGAGATGCGGATGGTGCTCTTGTGTACGATGGCGATGCCTCCTCCCGTCTGGTTGACGCGGTCCCTCCGGGTGATCTTGTATCCGTCCGGGATGGCTATGGCGATGTCGGGCGCTGAGGAGGCGTTCATCCAGGTTCTCGGTGAGGAAGGCGATGTCCGGTGCTGTTGCGTCGAGCAGGTCCCAGAGTTCCACGGCGTGCCTGTGGACGGAGCGGGTGTTCAGCAGGATGCATTTCAGGTGGTTGCTGCTGGTGCTCGACTTGGCGGAGGTGGTGCACGTCCGGGGGCAGGTGAATCGGCAGGTTTGGCAGGTGAAGGGTCCGTGGGTGCGTCTCGGTGAGGCTCGGTAGCAGGCAGGGTTTCGGCCGGCATTGAGTGCGGTGAGTGTGGCGGCGTCGTAGGTCCGTCGAGTGGTGTTGCATCGGTGGGATCCAGGGGTTCTGGCGCTGGGCGCGGTCCAGTCGCGGACGGGCAAAGACGGGCTTGCCTTAGGCGCGCCTTCGGCGCGCCAGCGCGCGCGGCCGCACAGCGGCCGCCATTTATGGGCAGGTGGGAGGAGGAGCAGCTGGGAGGCGGGAGGCAGGGGCAGCGAATGGGCAGTCAGGGGGCGGGGCCGCAGGGGATGCAGCGGCGGGAATGGCGAGAGGTAGCGGGGGCACAGAAAGGAAAAAGGGGAGACAAAATCACGGGCACAACGACAATGGGGCAGCGAGGGGCACAGAAGGAAAAAGGGGAGACAAAATCACGGGCACAACGACAATGGGGCAGCGAGGGGCACAGAAGGAAAAAGGGGAGACAAAATCACGGGCACAGCGACAATGGGGCAGCGAGGGGCACAGAAGGAAAAAGGGGAGACAAAATCACGGGCACAGCGACAATGGGGCAGCGAGGGGCACAGAAGGAAAAAGGGAGACAAAATCACGGGCACAGCGACAATGGGGCAGCGAGGGGCACAGAAGGAAAAGGGGAGACAAAATCACGGGCACAACGACAATGGGGCAGCGATGGGCACAGAAGGAAAAAGGGGAGACAAAATCACGGGCACAACGACAATGGGGCAGCGAGGGGCACAGAAGGAAAAAGGGAGACAAAATCACGGGCACAACGACAATGGGGCAGCGAGGGGCACAGAAGGAAAAAGGGGAGACAAAATCACGGGCACAACGACAATGGGGCAGCGAGGGGCACAGAAGGAAAAAGGGGAGACAAAATCACGGGCACAGCGACAATGGGGCAGCGAGGGCACAGAAGGAAAAAGGGAGACAAAATCACGGGCACAGCGACAATGGGGCAGCGAGGGGCACAGAAGGAAAAAGGGGAGACAAAATCACGGGCACAGCGACAATGGGGCAGCGAGGGGCACAGAAGGAAAAAGGGAGACAAAATCACGGGCACAACGACAATGGGGCAGCGAGGGGCACAGAAGGAAAAGGGGAGACAAAATCACGGGCACAACGACAATGGGGCAGCGAGGGGCACAGAAGGAAAAAGGGGAGACAAAATCACGGGCACAACGACAATGGGGCAGCGAGGGGCACAGAAGGAAAAAGGGGAGACAAAATCACGGGCACAACGACAATGGGGCAGCGAGGGCACAGAAGGAAAAAGGGGAGACAAAATCACGGGCACAACGACAATGGGGCAGCGAGGGGCACAGAAGGAAAAAGGGGAGACAAAATCACGGGCACAGCGACAATGGGGCAGCGAGGGGCACAGAAGGAAAAAGGGGAGACAAAATCACGGGCACAGCGACAATGGGGCAGCGAGGGGCACAGAAGGAAAAAGGGGAGACAAAATCACGGGCACAACGACAATGGGGCAGCGAGGGGCACAGAAGGAAAAAGGGGAGACAAAATCTCGGGCACAGCGACAATGGGGCAGCGAGGGGCACAGAAGGAAAAAGGGAGACAAAATCACGGGCACAACGACAATGGGGCAGCGAGGGGCACAGAAGGAAAAAGGGGAGACAAAATCACGGGCACAACGACAATGGGGCAGCGAGGGCACAGAAGGAAAAAGGGAGACAAAATCACGGGCACAACGACAATGGGGCAGCGAGGGGCACAGAAGGAAAAAGGGGAGACAAAATCACGGGCACAACGACAATGGGGCAGCGAGGGGCACAGAAGGAAAAAGGGAGACAAAATCACGGGCACAACGACAATGGGGCAGCGAGGGGCACAGAAGGAAAAAGGGGAGACAAAATCACGGGCACAACGACAATGGGGCAGCGAGGGGCACAGAAGGAAAAAGGGAGACAAAATCACGGGCACAACGACAATGGGGCAGCGAGGGGCACAGAAGGAAAAAGGGGAGACAAAATCACGGGCACAACGACAATGGGGCAGCGAGGGCACAGAAGGAAAAAGGGGAGACAAAATCACGGGCACAACGACAATGGGGCAGCGAGGGGCACAGAAGGAAAAAGGGGAGACAAAATCACGGGCACAACGACAATGGGGCAGCGAGGGCACAGAAGGAAAAAGGGGAGACAAAATCACGGGCACAACGACAATGGGGCAGCGAGGGGCACAGAAGGAAAAAGGGAGACAAAATCACGGGCACAGCGACAATGGGGCAGCGAGGGGCACAGAAGGAAAAAGGGGAGACAAAATCACGGGCACAACGACAATGGGGCAGCGAGGGGCACAGAAGGAAAAAGGGAGACAAAATCACGGGCACAACGACAATGGGGCAGCGAGGGGCACAGAAGGAAAAAGGGGAGACAAAATCACGGGCACAGCGACAATGGGGCAGCGAGGGGCACAGAAGGAAAAAGGGGAGACAAAATCACGGGCACAACGACAATGGGGCAGCGAGGGGCACAGAAGGAAAAAGGGGAGACAAAATCACGGGCACAACGACAATGGGGCAGCGAGGGGCACAGAAGGAAAAAGGGGAGACAAAATCACGGGCACAACGACAATGGGGCAGCGAGGGCACAGAAGGAAAAAGGGGAGACAAGCAGAAAATGCGGGCACCGGGGCCACAAGCGGAGGGCGATCTTACCTGCAGGAGCAGCGGGCAGACAACACAGGCGGAGCTGTGTGGTGGGGGAGCGACCTACCTGGCAAGGTCAAGGGTCGCTCTCCTCACCGCGCAGCGGCCGCCATTTATGGGGAGGTGGGAGGGAGGAGCAGCTGGGAGGCGGGAGGCAGGGGCAGCGAATGGGCAGTCAGGGGGCGGGGCCGCAGGGGATGCAGCGGCGGGAATGGCGAGAGGTAGCGGGGGCACAGAAAGGAAAAAGGGGAGACAAAATCACGGGCACAACGACAATGGGGCAGCGAGGGGCACAGAAGGAAAAAGGGGAGACAAAATCACGGGCACAACGACAATGGGGCAGCGATGGGCACAGAAGGAAAAGGGGAGACAAAATCACGGGCACAACGACAATGGGGCAGCGAGGGGCACAGAAGGAAAAAGGGGAGACAAAATCACGGGCACAACGACAATGGGGCAGCGAGGGGCACAGAAGGAAAAAGGGAGACAAAATCACGGGCACAACGACAATGGGGCAGCGAGGGCACAGAAGGAAAAAGGGGAGACAAAATCACGGGCACAGCGACAATGGGGCAGCGAGGGGCACAGAAGGAAAAAGGGGAGACAAAATCACGGGCACAGCGACAATGGGGCAGCGAGGGGCACAGAAGGAAAAAGGGGAGACAAAATCACGGGCACAGCGACAATGGGGCAGCGAGGGGCACAGAAGGAAAAAGGGGAGACAAAATCACGGGCACAACGACAATGGGGCAGCGAGGGGCACAGAAGGAAAAAGGGAGACAAAATCACGGGCACAACGACAATGGGGCAGCGAGGGGCACAGAAGGAAAAAGGGGAGACAAAATCACGGGCACAACGACAATGGGGCAGCGAGGGGCACAGAAGGAAAAAGGGAGACAAAATCACGGGCACAACGACAATGGGGCAGCGAGGGGCACAGAAGGAAAAAGGGGAGACAAAATCACGGGCACAACGACAATGGGGCAGCGAGGGGCACAGAAGGAAAAAGGGGAGACAAAATCACGGGCACAGCGACAATGGGGCAGCGAGGGGCACAGAAGGAAAAAGGGAGACAAAATCACGGGCACAGCGACAATGGGGCAGCGAGGGGCACAGAAGGAAAAAGGGGAGACAAAATCACGGGCACAACGACAATGGGGCAGCGAGGGCACAGAAGGAAAAAGGGGAGACAAAATCACGGGCACAGCGACAATGGGGCAGCGAGGGCACAGAAGGAAAAAGGGGAGACAAAATCACGGGCACAACGACAATGGGGCAGCGAGGGGCACAGAAGGAAAAAGGGGAGACAAAATCACGGGCACAACGACAATGGGGCAGCGAGGGGCACAGAAGGAAAAAGGGGAGACAAAATCACGGGCACAACGACAATGGGGCAGCGAGGGGCACAGAAGGAAAAAGGGGAGACAAAATCACGGGCACAACGACAATGGGGCAGCGAGGGCACAGAAGGAAAAAGGGGAGACAAAATCACGGGCACAACGACAATGGGGCAGCGAGGGGCACAGAAGGAAAAAGGGGAGACAAAATCACGGGCACAACGACAATGGGGCAGCGAGGGGCACAGAAGGAAAAAGGGAGACAAAATCACGGGCACAACGACAATGGGGCAGCGAGGGGCACAGAAGGAAAAGGGGAGACAAAATCACGGGCACAACGACAATGGGGCAGCGAGGGCACAGAAGGAAAAAGGGGAGACAAAATCACGGGCACAACGACAATGGGGCAGCGAGGGGCACAGAAGGAAAAAGGGGAGACAAAATAACGGGCACAACGACAATGGGGCAGCGAGGGGCACAGAAGGAAAAAGGGAGACAAAATCACGGGCACAACGACAATGGGGCAGCGAGGGGCACAGAAGGAAAAAGGGGAGACAAAATCACGGGCACAGCGACAATGGGGCAGCGAGGGGCACAGAAGGAAAAGGGGAGACAAAATCACGGGCACAACGACAATGGGGCAGCGAGGGGCACAGAAGGAAAAAGGGAGACAAAATCACGGGCACAACGACAATGGGGCAGCGAGGGGCACAGAAGGAAAAAGGGGAGACAAAATCACGGGCACAGCGACAATGGGGCAGCGAGGGGCACAGAAGGAAAAAGGGGAGACAAAATCACGGGCACAACGACAATGGGGCAGCGACGGGCACAGAAGGAAAAAGGGGAGACAAAATCACGGGCACAACGACAATGGGGCAGCGAGGGGCACAGAAGGAAAAAGGGGAGACAAAATCACGGGCACAACGACAATGGGGCAGCGAGGGGCACAGAAGGAAAAGGGAGACAAGCAGAAAATGCGGGCACCGGGGCCACAAGCGGAGGGCGATCTTACCTGCAGGAGCAGCGGGCAGACAACACAGGCGGAGCTGTGTGGTGGGGAGCGACCTACCTGGCAAGGTCAAGGGTCGCTCTCCTCACCGCGCAGCGGCCGCCATTTATGGGGAGGTGGGAGGGAGGAGCAGCTGGGAGGCGGGAGGCAGGGGCAGCGAATGGGCAGTCAGGGGGCGGGGCCGCAGGATGCAGCGGCGGGAATGGCGAGAGGTAGCGGGGGCACAGAAAGGAAAAAGGGGAGACAAAATCACGGGCACAACGACAATGGGGCAGCGAGGGGCACAGAAGGAAAAAGGGAGACAAAATCACGGGCACAACGACAATGGGACAGCGAGGGGCACAGAAGGAAAAAGGGGAGACAAAATCACGGGCACAACGACAATGGGGCAGCGAGGGGCACAGAAGGAAAAGGGGAGACAAAATCACGGGCACAACGACAATGGGGCAGCGAGGGCACAGAATGAAAAAGGGGAGACAAAATCACGGGCACAACGACAATGGGGCAGCGAGGGGCACAGAAGGAAAAAGGGGAGACAAAATCACGGGCACAACGACAATGGGGCAGCGAGGGGCACAGAAGGAAAAAGGGGAGACAAAATCACGGGCACAACGACAATGGGGCAGCGAGGGGCACAGAAGGAAAAAGGGGAGACAAAATCACGGGCACAACGACAATGGGGCAGCGAGGGGCACAGAAGGAAAAAGGGGAGACAAAATCACGGGCACAACGACAATGGGGCAGCGAGGGGCACAGAAGGAAAAAGGGGAGACAAAATCACGGGCACAGCGACAATGGGGCAGCGAGGGGCACAGAAGGAAAAAGGGGAGACAAAATCACGGGCACAACGACAATGGGGCAGCGAGGGGCACAGAAGGAAAAAGGGGAGACAAAATCACGGGCACAACGACAATGGGGCAGCGAGGGCACAGAAGGAAAAAGGGAGACAAAATCACGGGCACAGCGACAATGGGGCAGCGAGGGGCACAGAAGGAAAAAGGGGAGACAAAATCACGGGCACAACGACAATGGGGCAGCGAGGGGCACAGAAGGAAAAAGGGGAGACAAAATCACGGGCACAACGACAATGGGGCAGCGAGGGGCACAGAAGGAAAAAGGGGAGACAAAATCACGGGCACAACGACAATGGGGCAGCGAGGGCACAGAAGGAAAAAGGGAGACAAGCAGAAAATGCGGGCACCGGGGCCACAAGCGGAGGGCGATCTTACCTGCAGGAGCAGCGGGCAGACAACACAGGCGGAGCTGTGTGGTGGGGGAGCGACCTACCTGGCAACGACGCTGGGATCAGCCCCGACACCCACCGACCACGCACGCAACCTGGGAGTCATCCTCGACTCAACGCTCTCCATGGCCAAGCAAGTCAACGCAGTCTCCTCCTCCTGCTTCAACACCCTCTGCATGCTTCGCAAGATCTACAGGTGGATCCCGACAGACACAAGAAGAACAGTCACCCAGGCCCTCGTCAGTAGCAGACTTGACTATGGGAACGCCTCTACGCGGGAGCCCCGGCCAAGCTCATCAAGCGACTGCAACGCATACAAAACGCCTCCGCACGCCTGATCCTCGACGTACCACGCCACAGCCACATCACCCCCACCTGAGGAACCTGCACTGGCTCCCCGTCGACAGGAGGATCACCTTCAAACTCCTCATCCACGCACACAAGGCACTCCACAAAACTGGCCCAGCCTACCTCAACAGACGACTCTTCTTCTACGTCCCCAACCGCCAGCTCCGCTCCGCCGACCTCTCCCTCGCCACCGTCCTCGCATTCAAAGAACAACCACCGGCGGCAGATCCTTCTCACACCTCGCCGCCAAGACCTGGAACACCCTTCCACTAAGCCTACGACAGACCCAAGACCTGCTGACCTTCAGGAGGCTACTCAAGACCTGGCTGTTCGACCAGTAGCAGCACCCCCCCCTTTCCCTCTCCCCAGCGCCTTGAGACCCTCGCGGGTAAGTAGTGCGCTCTACAAATTCTGTGATTGATTGATTGATTGTACCACTGTTAAGTCACTTTTTTTTACGTTCCGGTAACGCAATGCCCTGCACCATGTTTACAAAGTGGCGTGTTACGAGGGGGGTGGCGTGGACCCCTCTGAAAATACAGAGGACAAATTGCCATGGCACTGTACCAGGGACATCTCAAAAGCCTTACCACAGAATACTCTTCTTCCCCAGCCCGCTCCTCAAGTTCAGGCAGAGAAACAAAAGACATCTGGAAACATCGCCATTGAAGAATCCAGAAGGAAGTGGGAGATGGTCAATATAGGAAACATTGCCCACTGCCCCTTTAAAGCCCCACTGAATTCAGGGGTGAAGTCAGACGCCATAGGAGAAAAAGATGACGGGGAGTCGGAACATAGGAAGGAGGTAAAAGGAAAAAGACTGGGGAAAGTAAGACCCTCGGCTGGTGGAGATGACATCGAGAGAGGCAAAGGGGGAAGACTTCAATCACCAGCTTCCCAGGGGACGCTGACCCATACGCAGGAGGATGCTCCCAGGACAAATCCAAGACGCAAGGTTACCACCGGTCAGACGATACAGCCTGTCACACTCCTGGAGGAGCGTGGCTTCACCAGGTATGGTTACATAACCTGGGAGGGATGAGAGGTGGGAGGAGGGTGAAAACCCCCAGGAGATGACACCGCCATAAGAAGGCTGATATTCTAGTTAGTTAATCATTGCGACAGTGAACACTCATACACCGGGTGATGGTGGTGGCTGAATGAACATTTTTCTTTGTCACAAACAGTCCTCACACTCTTCTCTAAAAAACCCAAAAGACTTCCAAATTCAAAGTATACACTTAACTGTGGTCTCTACTTTCCTACGAGGGCTTGAGAAAAACTGGTGGTCCCGGCATACAATTCACCTCCAAGAGAGAAGAAGTACATTAAGAAGAGGCCACAACTGTTGTATACAAAAATTAATTAAAATAAAGAAAGGACTAAAACAACAGAGCACGTGTCTGAAGTCCTGCTTATTACATGGCGTTAAGCCACTTTTTGTGGCTCAACGCCGCTTTGTAAATATGGTTTCCTTTCACGCAGGTATCTGCGTGAAAGTGGAGTGCAATGGGTGTTGATGTTGGCATTCCACAGCAACACCCATTGCTTTTTGACGATGCCCCAGAGTTACAAGGAGGTGTAAATCGGAGGCAACGCCAAAAACTAACACCATACAATAGCAGGTGTTAGAATGGCACAGCGAGGATAAATACTTTTATTTGATATATGTTTTGAAAGAGCAAAATGCTATTAATGATTGTTTATGTGCAGGAATGTGTACCTTCCTGCACATAAACAATAATGAAATAATAGTGATTTGCTATTCCTATGTGTGCTGCAGAATGCAGCACACATAGAAGTAACAGATTGCCATTATTGCTTGTTTAAGTGGAGGTAGGGACATATTCCTGCCATAAACAATTATTCCCTGCAACGCAGGCACCCTTGCACTAGGGCACAAGGGTGTCTGCATTGGTGCTAGGCAGCTATTTTAGCACCAACACTAGGGAAAACACAGGGTTGTGCTATATTGTTGTAAATAAGATGCATCCTTGCTTTTCGGAAATGGCAGAGCGTGGTGCTGCAAAATTTGCTGCAGCTCCGTGCTCCATCATATTCTAGTAAATATGCCCCTATATTTAGGGTTGGTAGGTGCTGGTGTGTTTAAGTGTGTATGTGGGTGTAGTGTGGGTGTGTCTGTGAGTGTTACATTGTGTGGGTGTAAATGTGTATGGGTGTGGTTGTGTGGGTGAGTATGTCTGTGTGGAGCTCTGTAATAAATATGTCTATATGTATGTGTGAGTATGACTCTTTGTTTATAGGATTGCAAGGTTGTGTTACTGCATGTGTGTGTATTTTGTTTTTAAAAGTGGTTGCACGGATTTGTGGTTCCATCGCAAAGTTTTGGGTGTCCCGCTGAGTGCCATGATAGTTCAGTGAATCTACTGCATGATCATAAAAATTATTTCTTTAACAGCTTTATGCCCAATCGATCGAGGGAATCACGGTAGCTCTACCCTGCCTCATTTAGCATTTTTTCTAAAATATTATGAGGACACAGGGATTGAGTACCCGAGTCCTAAGATGGTGGCTTCAATTTGCTGGCGAGTAGCAGCTAGTCAATCCCCATGCGAGATAGGCTCACGGATTTGCGAATCCATCGCAAAGTATCTTTATGGACCAAGATCTAGCCTTCAGCCAAATTTGGAGTAGATCCATTCAGCAGTTTGGGCTGTAGCTGGGTTCAAGTTCCTATGAAAAAATGAATGAGGAAACACATTGTGGACCCCACTATTCTTGGCACCTGCTTGATGAATACCCCAAAACGTTCCAGGAAGGAGCTGAGATGAAAATAAATAATTTCAGAAAGTTCTTTGAAGAGTCATCAAACATCGCCAAAGATACGAGCAAACAAAAATATGCATTTCCTGTTGAAACACCATCCTAACTATAACTACCCAGTGGCACCTGATATATATATATATATATATGTTTACGTACAGATAACAGCATTGTGTTAAGACCATCAGACAAAGGGGGCAATGTGATCATTTTATCTAGGAAATGTACCTGAATAATAATAATAATAATACTGTCATTTGTTGAGCGCGAACAGCTACCTCCTAGGAGGTGTCCCGGCGCTAAAGCAACAGGCGACTCACAGGGAGGCGACAAGATCAACAACGAAATTAAGCCAGGTTAAAAAGCCAAGTTTTGATAGCCTTCCTAAATTGGGTTTCAGACGATAACTCAAAGAGTTAGGAAGGGAATTCCACAGTTTTGATGCCCCAAACATGAAAGATCTTGCACCCAACCGAGTTTTTTTCACTCGAGGGGTGCATAGTAGGTTCTGAGAGCAGGATCTCAGCACACGTGGCTGCGTGTAGACACCTAGGGGTCGATTCCGATTCGGGCCGGAAATTTCTCCGACCGAATCGGACCCGTGCAGTCCGACCGAACGAGTACGATGCGTCCGTATGTTATCGGACTCGAGTCGGTCGGACTCCCATTGATGTCAATGGGAGCCGGTCGTACAACGCGTACGCGGGCTCCCATTGACTCAATGGGTGCGAGTCGGACAAGGGCGCCCCCTACAGCGGGTACGCGGCGAAGCGACTCGCGCCGTACACGCACAGGTAGGGGGGACCCATGGGTCCCCCCTGTGTGCGACTCGCGTGGCTACGCGTACAGGGGGGTCCGACACGGTCCCCCAAAGTACGGCTCCGACAGCTCTTACGAGCCGGAGTGCGCGGCTCGGTCGGACTGCTCGCGGCGCGCATCGTACTTACCCGGCCGGGAAACGTCTCCATTGCGCGGTGCGAGTCGAGTCCGAGCGAGTCGGTCGGAGCGGTTCGAGCCGGGAGCGAGTCGGTCGGAGCGGTCGGGACGCCCGGACGAGTCGGTCGGAGATTTCGCATCGTACTCGCTCGGCCGGACCCGCGTACGGTTCGGTCGGGAAACAGGGCTCCGAATCGGATCCGGTAAAGCCGAATCCGATTCGGAGCCCTACCGGCCGAGATCGGAATCGGCCCCTAAGCCTCTGTTTTAAATACGCAGGGCAAGATCCATGAACTGCCCGAAAAGCAAGGGTCAAGGCCTTGAATTTAATATGCATGGCTACTGGGAGCCAGTGTAGTTCTCTGATGTACGGAGAGATGTGCTGCCAAAAAGGAACATGTTTGATAAGTCTCGCCGCCGCATTTTGAACCATTTGAAGTTTCTTAACTTGGTAGGCCGGTAGGCCAGTGTAGAGGCCATTTGCATAGTCCAAGCGGGCAGTTACTGTGGCATGGATAATGGTCTTGAATGAGGGGCATAGGCAATTGAATGATTCAGATTGTTATGAAATGATATCAAAAGATGAGATTACTACTGCTAATGAAACATATTGGGAGAAACTATTGGAGTGGAAGGAACAGGGACTACTAGAATGGGATGAATATAAATTCTTACTATGCAGGGACCCAAAGATTCCAGTTTTGTATCTATTGCCTAAAATTCATAAGGATGCTGTTAATCACCCAGGAAGGCAAATCGTGTCCTCTATAGGATCATTATTGGAAAATACATCAAAATAAGTGGATTTATTTCTGAGTCCATTTGTAAAAACATTACCATCACATATTCAGGACACTAAGGATTTTCTACATCGCATAGAGGGGATACCATGGGAATCTGCTCTCCTACTTATCACTCTAGATGTAGGCAGTCTTTACACCTGCGTCAGTCATGAGGCAGGTATGGAAGCCTGCAGACATTTTTTGAAGGCAGGATAGCTCTCATATTTGTTCGACACAGAAATGATAATTGAAATGATAGAGATTTGTCTGAAGCAAAACTTTTTTATTTCAAATAACAAATTCTTCAGACAAAAGCAGGGGATGGCCACAGGAACTTGCTTTGCTCCCAGCTTGGCTAATTTATTTCTGGGATGGTGGGAGGAGCAAATGATTGACCCCATGGAAGCATTTAACACCAATTTAATACTTTGGCTTTGTTTCATTTATGATCTTTTTATTATTTGGAAAGGTGGACAAGCTGAAGCACGTAGGTTTGTGTCAGACCTTAATCACAATTAACTGAATCTAAAATTCACTTGTGAGATCAGTGAGACCTCTGCAACCTTTTTAGATGTCACTGTTGCAATTGAAGAGAATGCCATGAAGACCTTCTTGCATAGGATAAGCACGGCAGGGAATGCTACACTTCATGCTAATAGCAATCATCCTAAAACACTTATCTGAAGCATTCCATATGGAGAAATACTTAGGGCAAGAAGGAACTGTAGCACAGATTAAGATTTTACAAATGAGAGTACTAAGATGTTGGAAAGATTCAGGGAGAGAGGTTATCAAAAAACAACTTTACAGATGTCCCTAGCAAAGGCTAAGGCGATTTCAAGACAACAATTGCTTGCTCCTAGGATTCCAGATGAACAATTGGAGCATACTGAACCGATCAGATTCATTACTACATTTAGCAATGGGGTAAATGAAGTCAGGAAAATATTGGGAAAGTATTGGTCAGTGCTCTCTAATGAGGAAAGTTTTAGGGATGCTTTGACCACATATCCCCAAATTACATATCGACGGGATACCAATCTGAGAGATAAACTGCCCAACAATGTTGTGGAGAGCCATAGAACTTGGCTCACAAATCCCCGTAAAGGTTTTACATCCTGTAGAAAGTGCAAAGCATGTGGGAACAGTAAACCCATCAGCAAATACGTATCGCCGCTTACTGGAGAAGAGAAAAACATTGATAAGGCATTATCATGTAATTCGGATTACACTATTTATGTACTAGTGTCTCCATGTAACCGGTGGTACATAGGAAGTACGATCAATCATGTAAAAAAGAGGATATTGGAACATATGAGGGTTATTAATCATGAGGATAAAAACTATCCTGTTGCAAGACATTTTGCAGCAGTTCATTAGAAATCCTGTACTCATTTAAGATTCTTTGTGATAGACAGCATTGAACGCAAGATGAGGGATGGTGATAGAGAATCTGCACTCAGGAGATTGGAGTCTAGGTACATTATTGGATTAAACACCATGATACCGATAGGTCTCAACACAGATGAGGAATTAAATGTCCATCTAGGCTAACTGTGTCTTGTGTGGATCCAGATTCAAAATGCTTAAAACATTGAGCACTTTTCTTGTTGTATAGAATGTTCAGTTCAGTTCACAAATACTTTATTCGGCAAGTAAAAGCCATAAAAGTAAACAATTAAGACACATTAAAACTTTAAAATACGGTTAATACATTGAAAGGGAATACACTTGTCCATTACAAAGGGTCTTTCAAGCACATAATTACAAATACTGCAATTGATTCAGAAGACATATTTTAAAAAGACAAGCAACAAATATCAATACATTAATAAAAATACAACACTCTTAATTATACATATAAAATATGTTAAAAAAGCATATAATACTGATTCCATGTTTAAACAATGTTACATAGCTACTGCAAGGGAATCTTCTTCCTAAGTCTCATGGCCCCTAACAGAAAGCTTGCGACCCCGAAGCACACCACGGGGGAGGGTAGCATTTGCAGAAAAATTAGTGCAGGTCTAACTTGGGTAAAGTTGGCCTCTCTCAATAGTGGCAGTATAAATTTCTTGTGAAAGGGGGCATAGAATTCACATACAAAATATAAAATGCAAAGTATCCTGTTCCGAGAAGCTGTCACAGGGGCACGGCTCTAGTGTACCTGTCATTGAATATCCCTTGGGAAAGGCTAAAGTCCAAGGCACCTGATTCAACCGGAATCTTGTTAGGACAAAGCAATGTTGTGCATTAGTAACTACTGACAGGTAGGGCTGTAACTGTGTGGACAAACTTATGGTAGCATACCTTCTCAGTGAGGCCTTAGCTAATTCCAAGCCCTCCCTGGTAGCCTGCTGCCTGGCCAAAAATGTAATTTTTACATCCCTAATGGCTACCGATCCCAGCGGTCTGGGTTTGCTGTACAAATCTGGACAGCCTAAATCCCTCATTTGCTCTTTAATATATTTCAGCCATGGGATACGAGTCACCCCATCAAAAGAAATACAGTCCGCTAATACCATCTGGTTCAGGGTGGTAGAGGAACTTGACCAAATCCTTAACCAACGTACCAGTGGTGCAACAGCGATGTGATCAGAGATGTACCCCAAGCCAAGCTCTTCATGCAAAATAAAGGCAGGGGTACATGAGGGGACAGCGAGGAGGCAGCGCATAAATTTATTCTCGACCCCCTGGATATCCTTCACGTCCTTGGAACCCCATACATCATACCCATATGTCGCCACGGGTATGTACTTTTCTTTATAAATCTTAAGTACGGCGGGTATAGGTTTAGATCCCAACCTTTTGGCAAAATCCCATACAGCTCCAACTGCTCTTGCCAATATGTTCTTTTTCAGTTGCCTTTGTGCAACCCAAGTCCCGTGATCATCAAACAACACCCCCAAGTAGGGAAAAGTGGACACTTTCGAAAGTTCAGCCCCCTTACAGAAGAACTTAGTCCTGGCGGCCACTTTACTACCTATTGTCATTGTGTGTGATTTAGAAAAGTTGGTCGCCAAGTCAAGTGACTCCATAAAATCAATAAAAGCATTTAAAAGGTTTTGGAGGCCTATAGCAGTCCTTGCAAGCACTACTGCATCATCAGCATACAGTAGAGCAGGGACCAATTTGGCCCCTGCTCTTGGAATGTCTTTAGTGTTCGCTGTGAGGATGTCGACAAGTTTATTTATGTAAAGTGTAAACATTAAAGGGGCCAAAATGCACCCCTGACATACCCCTCGCTTGACCTCCCAGGAGTCAGTCAAACTGCCATCTTCCTTGAACCTTACTGCCGCTGTGGTGTTGTTGTGAGCATAATGTAAAAAGGATACTAAACTCGGCTCCATACCCAGCTGTTCCAGGATCTGCCATTATTTTGACCGGTTGACTCGATCAAAGGCCGATGTTAGGTCCATAAATCCCATGTGCAGTGTGCCCCTCTTTGCGATAGTGTACTTCCCTATCACCATGCTCAAATTAATACATTGGGCAAGTGTTTCCCTCCCTTGCCTAAAACCATACTGTAGATCACTAATAACATTAAAATTTTCTAACCACGAGGTTAAACGGTTCAAGATCACCTTACCCATAATTTTAACAGCGGAATCAAGGAGCGAGATGGGTCTGTAGCAGGAAGGATCATCTCTTGCACCCTTATTAAAAATTGGAATAATGATTGCCTTCGCCCATGGTGAAGGCAAGCCACATGTGCTGGCCGCATTAAAAACCTGCGCTAGTATTGTTGCCCAAACCTGGGGGTCTGCCTTATACAAGTCAGCTGGTACCCCATCCGGGCCAGGAGCCTTTCCTCCAGCTGTAGCAAGGATAGCCGCGTGTACCTCAGTGGCCTTAAAATGAAGTGGTTCCAGAGGTAAACTAGGCCCCCCTGTATTTCCGTCCTCTCTAGCTCACCATCCCTATACATGCCCCCAAAGAACTCTACCCACCGTTCTGGGGCTACGATGCAATCTGTAGTTACATTTCCAGTCTCCGAAAAAAATGGTCTGTTAACCACAGCCCAAAATGTATTGCTGTCAGAGTACGTACTAGCTTGGCCGAGATCCTCCCAGGCCTTTACCCTGATAGCTTTCTTCCTCTCATAAATGGCCTGTTTATAGACCCTCCTGCATACCCTAATCTCGCTCTCATTTCTTGGTGTTTGTTTGAGAGCCAACATTAACTTTCTATGGGCAACAGAACAGGTGCCATCAAACCACCTCTTCGCTTTATGTCCATCTTCCCTACACAGGACAGTTAAATTGATAGCTATCTGGCTGGTCAGGGATCCAAAAGCATCTAGTACCACTCTGTCCTGCATGTTAGCATCCATACATACTGAGACCTCCGCTGCACGCTCCGCATACAGATTGTCTAAAAACCTTTCAGGTACAACCTTTGTCTACTTCAATCTGAGTGACTGATCCTTAGTGCTAAAATCAGAGTTGGAGATGCCCCTAGCAAATGAATATAGTAGATCAAGTATAAGGGGGTTATGGTCGCTGAAGTTACTCCACACGGTGACCATGCTACGACTGCAGGAGCTAGGGACGCTGAGATCATAATGAAGTCAATGATACTAAAGCATCCCCTGCCAGTAAAGGTAGGAATGGGGGTATTCACTTCCGTTTGTTTTAGGCAGTGCCAATTGTTTGCTGAGAGAAGCCCTTCTATGAGTCTACCTGATTCTGAGTGTTCAAAATGTGCATTTAAAGGTATACAATCCCCATAGGCCATAGTTGTATTACAATTAAGGTTACACAAATGGGTGTTAAAATCGCCCAAAATTAGCATTTCAAAGTAGGTAGATATACTTTTTCTATAAGTGTCAAAGAAATCCTCCAAGCCGCCTAGATATTCAATTGCTCAGGATCTGGTGAAGGAATTATAGAAGTTTACTACTAATAGCAGGTGGTGGTTCTTAAAAAGCAACTCTACTGCTAAGATATGTGGGGAGTGACGCTCTATGCGGTTCGTTTTACAGCGTAGGTCTAGAGAGACCAATAAGAGGAGTCCTCCCCTGGCTCGTCCCGATGTGGAGGGCATTGCATGCTTGGCAAAGGAGGTGAACCCATCCAAGTAGAAGCCTTCACCAGTATCCCATGTCTCTTGTAAGGCAATCAGTTGATATTCCTGGAGAGTCCTCCGCCAGGGGACGTCATCTCCCTTGGTCCCTATACTCTGGATATTCCATGAAAGTACCTTCAGACAGGTGGGGTCTGCCATGGTAGATGTTATACTAGGGGGAAAAAAGGATTCTGCTTTTCCTGGTGAAGGAACCTTAGCGACTCCAATGGAGACAAGCCTCAAAGGTAGAGCACTAATGGTAGGTGAACAAATGGCTGGGCTAAGTTGAGGAGCAGAATCTGGACTTCCAACTAAAGAGTTACTGTCAATGAACAGATCCTGTGTTTTTGGCTCCTGTTGTTCAGCCTCAGCTGATGATTGTCAATCTATGGCATCGAGCCCCTGTAGCCTTCACAGCGGTTCATACATATTAGATAAAGATAGGACCAGACCACAGTTATCGGACTTACTTGGCTTTGACGTGTTGGGTGCCTGGAGCCAGGGGCTTTTAGAGGAAGGAGGATTAATTGGGGGATAAAAATACTGAAGGGGGGCTATACTAATCATAGTTTTAGAGCTACCCCTAAACTCACAATCTGTCAATACTTTAACTTGAGTAGGATGTCTCATGTTTACTATCACACAGTACCCCTCAATGTTTTTCCCCACCCTGTGGCCCACCCAGCCTACTCTTCTGGCCATAATAATACCCGGGGATATCTGATGGCCATTAGCAATATTCATATTACACCAATGTGTGACCTTATGTATTAGGTCCAGTGTAGATTCTGTACTCCCCTGCGTAATCGGAAGGACACCCACCAGGACTTTGGCCAAAGGTGAAGCTTCCGGAGGCAAGTCAATGGTCTCAATACAGCTCACTGGGGGTTTTGAAGATTTTGTTCCGTCAGCACTCCCCCCTGTTAATAAAGCCCCTCGAGGCAGAACTACCTGGACCATGTCTCACACCTGTGTCAAGTGTGGCGGGTTACCAGTTGGGTTACAGGTCGCACTTACCAACCTAGCCTCTTCGGCTGCCCTTTGGTCCTGGTTCCCATTCTTTTGAGTATTGCGGGGGTCTTGTGAATCAGTATGGACCTGAGTAGGGCAACCGGGCACTACTAACGGGCCCTCTATATCTATGTCTCGTGACCCTGTTTCTGTCGCCTGCAAATTTGCGACATAATCAGTATACCCGCCTCCCATAGATTTCCTTACAGCCATTTGACGTGGTATTTTCGGGAAAGCAGCATCAAGTCTTGCATCCAGACCCTCCAATTATTTTTCTTTATTCGGGGCTAAGTAGTTATCAAATATACATTCCAGTCTTGGTAAGAGTAAGTCAATAAAATGTTCTACATCAGGATTGGCTGATGTTAAAGGCCTTTTTGGTGGAGGATTGCGGGGGCTTTTTTGCAGCCTAATTTCTTCCTCTTGGTGGGGGGGCTCAGTAAATCATCTTCCACCAATGTCACCAGTGTCCTTGCCGTTTCAACATGAGAGTCTACTGCAACCGCAGGTGATAAAGCAGGTCCGGGGTTAGCTCCTTCCACTCCTGGGCTGTCCACATGAGGTTGGGGCGAAGTTGATTTGCCTATCTCCAGGGAGAGCCTTCTTTCTGTCAGGGCTCTCTCCTTTGAGATGACAGTGGCCGCCCTAGTTAAAAAAGATTCAATGGTTGCCTTTTTATTACCCCCAACTCCCGCTTTCCGTTTGACCATGGTTGATGCTTTGGAATTAACTGCTCTGTTAGACAGGAAAGAGGACAAATCAAGCCTGTACCCTGCAATGATTACTTAATCTGGGGTCAGTCACACAAGAAAGTCACTTTTCCCCGGAAATTGAGGACTAATTAATTAATAATTACAGACTAAAGGTTATTATAAACTGTGGCAGTGCCTTGATTCTTATGTCCAGGTCGCAGGGCCAAGAGACCAGGTCCAGCCCGGTCTCCTCCGGTCTCGGATGGGCGCAGACGGGCCTGTCCTTGGCCCAGGCTTCACCCGGGCACGGCTCGGGTATGCCCACGCGTCCCGTGCTGCGGGAGCCCGCAAAGGATTTTGAAGTGCCTCCGGCATGGAAAACTGACGTTGGCGGCAGCAGCCGCTTGGGAGGCTGGGACTCGTGGTCCTGGTCCCCTTCCTCCCTCCAGGAAGGCACAGGCAGCAGCAGCAAAGACGGGCGTCCCACGCTGCAGGAGCCCGCAAAGGATTTTAAAGCGCCTCCAGGTATAGAATGATTATGAGAATGTAAAGGAAAAGGCAAATTATCCACTGGTTGACGATTTTAATGTTTTTAATCCATTCATGTGGTGTTTTCTGCTTTTTTTCTTTGTTCTTTCTTTTTCCTTTTTTCCTTTTTTTTTCTTTCTTTCTCTTCTTTGTCTTTGTTTTTCTCCTTTGTTTTTTTCATTTTCTTCTGTTCTTGCACTTACACTTCAGCATGGATACTGTTATATGTAGGGTTTTCTCTTGATGTGTTTTCTTTTATGCACCTATGTTTCTTATATTTCATTAATTTCTGTTTTATTCTTGGTTTAAACAGTCAACTATTCATCTTGCCTGGGAGAAACTACAAATGAGTCAGTAAGCTTCTATGACAGTTGCAGAATGGGCGTAGTAACAATCGTCTGAAAACAGACAGGGTGTCCCTCTACGACGAACCATACGAATTTTGAAATTATTTGAAAAGTGTATGTAGATGTCTGTATTCAAGTAGGCCCACTGGGGCAGAATTGTTAGTTTGGATTTATCGTAGTAGCTGAGTACAGAATGTAATTTAGGCCCAATGGGGCAGATTTTTGAATTATGGAGATCAATGAACATGGAATGGAATGTCGTTTGTGATTTTCTTGGATTATATATTTTTATATATATAATTTTTATATTTGTATATTTTATACACAGCATAAAGTTTTTCAAACAAGATATTATGAAATACTAGCACTGCACTGAATATCTGATTTGCTCAGGAGGCTATAACTGGAAGCAACTGTCTCTTAGATAGTTAAGTACTGGCATATATGAGATCATGCAAAACAATTCTTTATAAAAGATTGGGATAAGATTTACCTTTAAGTACCATTGGCAGGAGTACATGAAGAATACATTTCAAGATGGCGGGTCTATACAGGACCAGTCGAAAATGCATGTCCTTTTTCAGTTCAACTGCTGTTATCAAAAGTATGTATGTCCTTCTTTTATGTTGACACTACTAAGATGAGGTATGATTTTAAATTGGATTTAACCTATGGTGTGAGGGGAAGCACCCACCCGTGATCAAGGCGACGTGGTCGCCGAAACGCATTGGGTTGTTTTGTTCATCCACTGGCACGAATAAAATATTTGGAATGTACCAACAGCAAGCAAACTTGGAGTGCACATGTTTTCTTTCGAGCGCTGAGAAAGGAGTAATTCTGTGTTTGTTACGATTTCCACGATCGTATGCACACTGCTGCCATCAGGGTGAGGGGTTTTAATGTGGACTTGCGATTTGGATATATATATCATATATATGTGATCAAGACCCAAGTCGGGTCGAAACGCGTCATGGCTGACGAGGTTTTTTACTGAGCAGAATAAAATAGATTTGCAACGATCCTGTGGTCCGTGCTCCTTTTACTAGGCGAAACCGGTGTTTTGAAATGGAGTACAAGC
Organism: Calotriton arnoldi; assembly: GCA_963921515.1. Lineage (NCBI taxonomy): Eukaryota > Metazoa > Chordata > Amphibia > Caudata > Salamandridae > Calotriton > Calotriton arnoldi. The sequence continues at coordinate 62,197 of CAWUFW010016641.1, read as the reverse complement.
AATATATATATATATATATATATATATATATTACCTACTGACGGTCGCCAGGAAAAGCATGTTTTGATTTGCTAATAACTTTGGCGTCGTTTGATGAATCTTCCTGAAATCCTCAAACAAAAAAGTCTATCTAGGTCAGCTCCTATCCTGAAAGTTTGGGGGTAATTTGTCAAGCGGGGCCTGAGAAAAAAGGGGGGTCCCAAAACTCGTTTTCTCCATGATAATTTCCATAGGACATTTTGCGACGATCTACAGCTCGAACTGCTGAACGGAATTACCCCAAATTTGGCAGAATGGTAGAGCTTGGTTCAGAAAGCGACCTTTTTTTAAATGGTGTAAATCCGTTCAGTAGTTTTTGAGAAATTCAAAAATAAGAGTCAAAAATCAATTTCCCATAGGAAACTTTGTGCAGGGCTACAGCTGAAACTACTGAACGGAATTACTCTAAATTTGGTAGAAAGGTAGTGCTTGGGTCAGAAAGCGACCTTTTTAAAAATGGTGTAAATCCGTTCAGTAGTTGCTGAGAAATTAGAAAAATAAAAGTTTCGATATCTGGGCAGAGCCTAAGTCGCGTGCGCGAGCTTCACTGTGATTGGCTGCTAGCACTCCAAACCAGGAAGTGTTGGCAGCCATCTTGTGGCTCGGTAGAAGCGAGTCACCCGAAAACGGAGAAACAAAGGTATAAAACAAGAGAAGGGGGCAGGGTAGAAAAACCCTGACCCACTAGGTCTGCTCAGGGGGTCCCAGGGGGAGCCCCAGGGCCCAAAAAATCATAAAAAAAAATAATTAAAAATCGGCAAAAATTCACGCTGGGGTCGCGGGTTCTCGTGTTTTATTTTAATGAGGCCCTTGGGTGGGCTAGGTTGCGGAGGTATTTCTTAAAAAATAATAGCAGGGGCTCGCAGGGGTGGCGGGAGGCCGCTGGGGACCGCGCAGCCCCGGGGCTTCACTTATGTTGGGAGGGGGTTGCGTGGCCCCCCTTCTGGAGCCTTCTATGTGCTTTGGCGTCGTTTGACGAATCTTTATGAAATTATCCAAAACGTTTCTCTTTTTTGGATTAGCTCTTATATTGAAAGTTTGGGGGTGAATGGTGTAGGAGGGACTGAGAAAAAAGAGGGTCCTAAAACGTGTTTTCTCCATGCAATTTCCATACGAAACTTTACAGAAGACTACAGGTGAAACTGCTGAACGGAATTACGCCAAATTTGGCAGGGAGAAAGATGATGGTCCAGAAAGCACGCTTTTGTTTAAATGGTGTAAATCCGTTCAGTAGTTTTTGAGAAATATCAAATTTTACAGATATCGATATTTGAGAATTCTGACATGTGATTGGCTGAGGGGTTACAAGCAGCAGCTTGCGGCTTATTGGCTGTGAATGGTTGAAACCAGGAAGTGTTGGCAGCCATTTTGTGATTTACTCCGTCAGCTCGCATCTCTCCGTGTAGAAGCCATCGGGTTTGTAGTTTTACCTCTGCGAGGCAACACTGGCATCTGTGTCTGTGTGAGATATGCCTTTCAGGCTGCCTCTCCTCATATCACCAGGTCGCGGCTATGTCTTTAGAAGCCCGTCCGTCGGCTCGGAGCTCTGTGAGTCAGTCTGTCGGCATGACCCCCTACACTACCCAAAGACTACCCAAACACCACTGCACTGTCGTAAACTCAAAAACACTACCCCTGCACGATCCCCTACACTACCCAAACACCAGTGCACTACCCTAAACCCTAAATCTACCCCCAGCATGACCCCCTACCCAAACACCACTGCACTACCCTAAACCCTAAAATACTACCCCCAGCACAACCCCTACACTACCCAAACACCACTGTACTACCCTAAAGCATAAAACAGTAGCAGTCCGTCGGCTTGCAGCTGTGCGTCTGCGAGCCGTTGTGTCCCTAGCTGTACATGTCCGAGTGAGTCCGTTAGGTGATTGGTGTGTGTCTGCTAGCAGGGCGGTTGGCCCGTTTGTGTCCCTTTGCGAGTTAGACTGGAGCTCTCCCTCTGCGAGCCAGCACGCTGGTGTGCGTTTGCGAGCCGACGGCCCGTAGCTCACACTGTGCGAGCCGAGCCGACGGCCCGTAGCTCTCCCTGTGCGAGCTGAGCCCACGGGCCGCAGATGTCCCTCTGCGAGGCTGCTCGACGGCCCGCAGGTCTCCCTGTGCTAGCCGGATCGCAGCTGTCACTCTGCGAACCGATATTGGAAATATAAGGCAGCTCTAAAAAGAGCCCTTGTGTTTATTAGTTGGAGCTACATATAAGTGCGGATCCACAGCTTCAGGTTATTCAGAAAAACTCGATTTCCCTGATCTGTGAAGTGTACTCCATCACTTCTGTAGATATCAGCCATATGAAAACGTATGTTATTGTTGTAGATCGACCCCATTCTATGGTCTCTGAGGTATGCAGACACAGCTTTGTTGACATTCTTCCTAGATTTTTCAATCTGAGGACAAAATTGGTTTGACCATTTCCACTTCTGTCTTTGGCATATATTGGAATATACAAAGACAGTTTGAGGCAAAAGCAATATCAATTGTCGAAAGGTGTCCATCATTAGCATTTCCAAACCTACCCTAGTCAATGTGCCTAGGTCGTTTCCACCACAGTGCACAATCATGAGGTCAGGGTGTTGGAGATGCAAACAGGTTTTAACCAAAGGCAACAATTGGTGCCACTTCAATCCTCTTTGTCCAAACCATTTAATGTCCACATTTTGTAAACCTAGGTCTGAGTCAATACGTCTCTGTTGTGCATACCTCTTGCACCAGAAAACATAGCTATGTCCTACGATCCACACTAGCATTTTGAAGGTATGGCTGGGAGGAATGGATAGATGTCTGTAGCTCATGCAGTCCGTTCGTAGAATAAGAGATATGTTTAAAGATGGTGAACTACTTTTTTTTGCCATACAAAACGATACCTGATTGGGAGATGAAAAGCATTGTTTTTTAAAAGTAGGGTGCACATTCGTTTGGTGGAAAAGCATCTTTGTGATTGGTTAAGAAAAAGCAGTTTAAACGTGGAGTACATATCATAGGATAAAATTTGCTCAACTCAACCACACCTGCTACTTGCATTTGGAAGGCACTGTTCGAACTTAAAACAATCGTGAACTTTTAACCTGCACGTGCCGTTAAATGTTCGAGAAAATGTTGCAAAAAAATATCGTTAAGTTTAAAAAAATTGATGAACTTTTAACCTGCACGTGTTGTAGAATGTTCTAGAAAGTGTGTTGATAGAATACGTTGCATTTCTGACTTCTATGTGTTCTTGAATATTAAAAAAACTGTTTATATGGAAAATGTAAAAAAAAACAATAGAGAGAAGTTTTGAAACCTAAAAGAATCAAGGAACTATTCTAATTTGTTCATTACATGTATTTATGTGTGGAGCAACAACATTACAGACACAACAGCACCAGGAAGAGGAAGAAGCAGGGAGTGGGGGACGGGGGAAGATGGCCACAATGGTACACATGCACAATTAAGTACAGCACAACTATAGACAAACCATGGCCAAAATGAAACACACCAACAAGGAGCACAAGTCACACAACCCGCCAACATCACACCACTGAACAAGCATAGAAGTGAAAACCACACTGCCGGAAAGGGAGAAGGGTGAACAAAAGCTCACATGAAGGGACATCTCACACACAATGCAGCAGACACACATAGGAAGCAGAGTACACCAACATCCAACACAATGTTGTCCAAACACAAAGATTCGCACAATCGAACACAGGACACAAATGCACTCGCCTGAGGCGGATAAGCATCCAAAAGCATCAGTACGATCCAGGCCCATGAGAATGCATAGGTACAAACCCACAGTCTGGATGGGGTAGCAATTCACGTATGGCAGGCAGCCAGAGAGTCCGTTACACACACATTGGCATACAAATGAAGACACTACACATTTGGAGACAAGTGAAAATGTGTAAACTTTATAAAAAATAGTGCGTGTCAGTACGGCCAAGAGTAGTGCCACGATATGTAGAGAAATGCAGCAGCATGGCTGAATAAGGAACGTAGGAAAACGTCCATGTTCACCTCGGGGTAGTCCATCACCAACACACGTCAGTGTCAAGCAGCGTTGGTTGTCCGCACTTCGGACATGATTCAACGCCAATGCAGCCATGTCCACTGTTGTTTTGGGACATGTGACCAGATGTACAATGTGCAATGATGCGGAGGGACACGTGCAATGTGGCACATCGAGTCGTGTTTGGAGGTACCTTGTCACTCGTCCATGAACGCAAGTGCAGCTGTGTAAGCCACTATCTCTAATGAGTGAGGGTTGGCCACAATATTTGACATGTCGTCGACGTAATCCATCAGCTGACCAGGACAGATGTGCTGACTCCAACCACTGTACCCAATGTGCACCAAAGCAGAATCGGGAAGTGGGTCAATTTGCTCACTGCATACTACGACACGTGCAATCTCCCAGGCCCAGTTCCCAACATGCATGCCAAACATCCATGCATGCCATAAACGGGCATCACCATGACAGTCCTGGTCATGGGCCAACAGGGGGCGCACACACCTGTCGTAATCCATGTCAGCTACCCGCTTGTTGGAGAGGCACACGTCCATGCACCACTCGGAAAGGCACGTGCAACATTGCAATACAGGTTGAACGCAGGTGACGTCCGCAATGCGGAAGCACAACCGGTAAGTGATCCGCAGTACTGCCAAAGGCAGTACACCCAGGACATGCAGCAGACGTGCAAGGTATAGGTGGACATGCATGGAGTCAACCATGTGTTCGGGATGCTCTGCCATTGCGTCAGTGGCTCTGCTTGTAGCTGCACTGGCTTGCCGTGTGCCAGTCTTGTGGATGAAATGGCACAGCTTGGTGCAATGAGCCAGGTTTGTGTGCAATGGGTGCAGGGCAGGGGTGTGGTGGGAGTACGTGTGAAGGCCATTTCACGCACGCTAACTACGACGAAGGACTTTTGAGTGTGGGATGTGTACTCTTTGTTCTCAAATCGGGCAGTGCGTAGTGTGGGAGACGGATGCAAATATTATCATATCTGTCAGGGGGGGGCTGGCCACTTGCAAGTTCCTTTTCGGAGCAGCAGATGTGCTACTGCAAGATAGCTCAGACAAAGAACCTTTCATCCCTACAGTAAGTTATCCAGCTGCATTCATACAGGATGTGTACAAAGGCCGGTCGTGGGTGTTGTGGGATGTCTGCGACCCTGGTCATCATGGATGAGATGCCCAGCACGTGGCACATGGGCGGGTTCACTGTGTGTTACGTTGCCAAACAGCTGCTCCTCCCTCCCACGAGCCCCCACACTTTTGTACGGTGCACTGTTGTATCCCGTGCACTCCTACGGCACACCATTGTAATGCCTATTCGCGCATGTCCAGTGGCATTCCAACCACACGGTGAGACTGCAGTTTGGAGGTGGTGCATGCCACTGTACAACATCAACTGCTGCGGCCCTTGTGGCGGCCACACCAGAACACAGAGACACACTTACTGCACTTCCTTAACACGGACATGTCCGAGACACCCCGCTCCCCTTGCCGGATAAGCAGACCCCTGCGCTGACCTGTGTACGCCGGACCAGCACACGCCGCTTGTGCATGCAGGAGGATGCGTGCGTAGCTACATGTCCTGGCTCACTGCCAACGCTGAGGTGACATGGTAACGTCTGCTGACACTGTGATGTTGCAGGGCCGGTGCCTATCATGCTAACACAATGACCACATGGACACACTTGCTCAGCTGCGGGTTCGGGGGGCATTAGCGGTCCTGGGGTTGTTGCGATGAGTGTTGTGGACCTCATGGGTATCCGTGTATCATGCTCATTGACTGTATGGCACCTGTGGGTGTTTCGGCGTGGCTCTTGGCTGTGTTCCCTTTCATGCTGCAGGTAGTCATCCTGCTTAACACCAGCAGAAAGCAGGTGTAAAATCCCTGGTGCCAATTCGGCTTATTGCCGGAATTTGTTTCGCATCGCAGTTGTTGTCAAAGTTGTGATGTGGTTTTTCGTGTACAGAAAAATAAACGAACTGGGCAGTGTATCCCATCAAGATCCAGCACCTGACCCACTATTCCCAATCAATATAAATACAATGACATTTCTTCATTGATTTTGTGTGTACACTGTAAGTGCACCCACTACCACAGTGCAATTCAATACAGGATTTTAGTATTTAGAATAAATCGCAAAGGTGCACCTCGTGTCTTTTTGCACGGGAACGCCTACTCTGCATTTCATTATCAGCACTTTAATGCAACTAAAGTTGAGATAAATATAACACACTATTCAGAAGCTGGTGCAAACTGCAGACATCACCAGTATTCCCGTGATAACTGCCCCAAAATTTAACACCATGGTGGACACCACGAAATAACAGTAATAAGAACGAGAAAGAGTCACACAGCCCTTAAGTAACAACCAAAAACTTTATTAAATTTTTTTTTTTAATCAAACTTTATTTTTTTCGTAAACGTATATATAAAGGATAAACTAAATTTAACAAACTGAACACAAAACAACAAGGCGGAAGACTCCTGTCGGGAACATGAATGTCGACGACACAGCCTGGAAAATAAAGCACAAAATAAGGACGTGTGTAATGCGCATATCAAAGGAGTAAGACACAGAGAAGGAAAAAAAGCCAGAGAGAAAAAGAGAGGGAAGGAAAGAAAGGGAGTGAGAAAGGGAGAAGGGAGATAGAGAAAGAGAAGAAAAGGAAGGAAGAGAGTGAGACAGAGTGAAGAGAGGGAAGTGAGAGAGAGAGAGAGAGATACTGCTGCCCCTGCGCATCCATGACCAAATAATTACCTGCTGCCACCGAAGTGTCTACCAGTGGGCACTCCACATGCCCGTCAAAGCTCCGCGGCCCGGCAGATCTCACAGATGTCGCTGAGTCCTGAGTCATGAATGGCAGAGACCACATCAGCTTCTCCGCGGCCCGGCAGATCTCACACATGTCGCTGAGTCCTGAGTCATCAATGGCGGAGACCTCATCAGCTTTTGGTGCCGCTAACCCTGTGCAACGCAAGTCAGCGCCACGTGGCGGTAGGCCGCTGACGGCCATACAATTTAGGGTGCGACTAACCCTGTGCAACTCAAGTCCGCGCCACGTGGTCGAAGGCCCCTGACGGCCACATCAGCTTCGGGTGGCACTAACCCTGTGCAACTCAAGTTTGCGCCACGTGGTGGTAGGCCACTGACGGCCACATTAGCTTCGGGTGGCAGTAACCCTGTGCAACTCAAGTCCGCGCCACGTGGTGGTAGGCCCGTGACGGGCACATCAGCTTCGGGTGGCAATAACCCTGTGGAACTCAAGTCCGCGCCACGTGGTAGTAGGCCCCTGTCGGCCATAGAGCTCAGGGTGCGACTAACCCTCTGCGCAACTTTTCATAAGTCTTTATGATTGCGACCCGTGGAGCGTCCGCCATCCAGTCACCACCGGCAATAAAGGATGAGACGTTGTGGATCCATTATATTTGCGTGGTCACATGGCCTGTGATGCATGTGCCGGATGGGTGTGGTGTGTGTGCAAACCTGCCCTCAGGGAGTGGCCATGACATGTTGACAACTAGACTACTGACCTGCACACCAACAGCGAGTATGCCTGCGACAGGTAGCTATGTGGGGGGGGGGTGAAAACGTGTTTTCTCAATGGATTTTCCATAGGAAACTTTAGACAAGGTTACAGGTCAAACTGCTGAACGGAATTATGCCAAATTTGGCAGGGAGAAAGGTCTTGGTCCAGAAAGCGCGCTTTCTCGCATCGAGTGAAAATATAAAAATAAGGTCTCTGGGACAATTTAATATACCGGAGCTCTGTTTCTGCGAGATAACTCTTTCACGCTCCGTCTGCCCAACATCACCACTTCGCAGCTATGCCGTTAAAAGCCAGTCCGTCGGCTCGCAGCTCTCTATGTTTGCGAGCTAGTACGCTACTGTGCCTGTACCTCTGCGCGGTACTATGCTGCTGTTCCTTTGGGAGCGGACGGGTCGTAGTACTGTGTGTATGAGTCGAGCGGATGGGCCACAGTTGTCCCTCTGCGAGCCTGGGTGCGAACTGTTCATAACTCACACTACATAAGCATTGAAAAACCATTTTGTGATTCAGTCCGTCAGCTGGCATCTGTCCGAGGCATTTCTGAAAACATATCGGAGTTCTTTTTGTGAGAGATACCCCTTTCACGCTGCCTCTCCCCACATCAGCAGGTAACGCACCCTCTTCCCACATTACCAACATACCCCCAACAACCTTCTTGGGCCCGGAAGTGTCCCTGTGCGGTTGGACAAACAAGAATCTTAGTCATGTATAGGTTTACATATAAAACATTTTATTTAAAGAAAACAACAACAAATAAAACTGAAGGGAGTCTGGTGCTGTGGTCGCTGCCACGAAGTTGGGGTCACTGCCATTCAGGACACAGTTCCACATGTGGGATCGGCTTGTATTGAACAGGGTTAGTGGCACCACGTGTCGCACCTTGTGTTGTACAGGGTTAGTGGCACCATGTGTCGACGGCCTTGCATATGGAAATATGCCTCACTAACCAAAGGGAGTCTGGTGCTGTGGTCGCTGCCACAGACTTGGGGTCACTGCCATTCAGGACTCAGGACACAGTTCCACATGTGGGATTGGCTTGTGTTGAACAGGGTTAGTGGCACCACATGTCGCCGGCTTGTGCTGAACAGGGTTAGTGGCACCACGTGTCGTGGCTTGCGTTGAACAGGGTTAGTGGTACCATATGTCGCAGCCTTGTGTTGAACAGGGTTAGTGGCACCACGTGTCGCGGCTTGTGTTGAACAGGGTTAGTGGCACCACGTGTCCAAAGTTGGAATTGCGAGCTCTGCTGCCCGCAGTGTAGACTGCTAATGAGTGTTCGTTTGCACTTGAAAATGAATTTGGTGATTGTACTAAAGCTATAACTGATATAAAAAATGTTCTTGAAGAAAGGATACTAAAAGGATATTATGTAGATTTTAGGCCTGTGATAGTTACTTGCCTAGTGGACTCTGTAATTAATGAATCAATACTTAATTTTAATTGTGAGCCCTACTGACCGCAGTGTAGGTGTATCATGAAAAGATTAAATAAGTATAGAATACACTGACGAAGTGTTGCATTTTCTGAGTACAATCTTCTTGTTAGAAATTAGCATTTAAAAATCGAATTGCGAGCTCTGCTGCCCACAGTGTAGACTGCTATTGAGTGTTCGTTTGCACTTGAAGATGGATTTGGTGATTGTACTAAACTATAACTGATATAAAAAAGTTCTTGAATCAAGGATACTAAAAGGATATTATGTAGGGTTTAGGACTGTGATAGTTACTTGCCTACTGGACTCTGTAGTTAATGAATCAAGAAATAATTTTAATTGTGAGCCCTGATGACCGCAGTGTAAGCCAGAGGTAACAGTCAGCAAGGGCCCATAGCCACGTGGCATTGAGTTGAGGTGCACAGTTAGTGGCACCAGAAGCATTGAGACTGTATGAGCCTGTGATGATGCTTGGTGTGGACGGGCCACACTGGGAGCAATGTGTCTTGCCTACTGGTCTGCGTCATGTGCAATTGGGACTCTATGTGAATTGTGAGGCCTGCTGACCGTAGTGTAGGCCAGAGGTAGCGGTGAGCAAGGGCCCACAGCCATGTGCATAGGTTGGTGGCCCCACCGGCCTGCGTAGTTCAGGTTCAGTGGTATCACGTGTCGCCGGCCTTCCATATGCAAATACCCATCACTAATCGAAGGGAGTCTGGTGCTGTGGTCGCTGCCACGGACTTGGGGTCACTGCCATTCAGGACTCAGGACACAGTTACACATGTGGGATCGGCTTGTGTTGAACAGGGTTAGTGGCACCACGTGTTGCCGGCCTTCCATATGGAAATATGCCTCACTGATCGAAGGGAGTCTGGTGGTGTGGTTGCTGCCACGGACTTGGGGTCACTGCCATTCAGGACTCAGGACACAGTTACACATGTGGGATCGGCTTATGTTGAACAGTGTTAGTGGCACCACGTGTTGCCGGCCTTCCATATGGAAATATGCCTCACTGATCGAAGGGAATGCGATGCTGTGGTCGCTGCCACGGACTTGGGGTCACTGCCATTCAGGGCTCAGGACACAGTTACACATGTGGGATTGGCTTGTGTTGAACAGGGTTAGTGGCACCATGTGTCGCCGGCCTTCCATATGCAAATACGCCTCACTAATCAAAGGGAGTCTGCTGCTGTGGTTCTCTCACGGAGTTGGGGTCACTGCCATTCAGGACTCAGAACACAGTTACACAGGTGGGATCGGCTTGTGTTGAACAGGGTTAGTGGCACCACGTGTTGCCGTCCTTCCATATGGAAATATGCCTCACTGATCGAAGGGAGTCTGGTGCTGTGATCGCTGCCATGGACTTGGGGTCACTGCCATTCAGGACTCAGGACACAGTTACACATGTGGGATCGGCTTGTGTTGAACAGGGTTAGTGGCACCATGTGTCGCCGGCCTTCCATATGCAAATACGTCTCTCTAATCGAAGGGAGTCTGCTGCTGTGGTTCTCTCACGGAGTTGGGGTCACTGCCATTCAGGACTCAGGACACAGTTACACATGTGGGATCGGCTTGTGTTGAACAGGGTTAGTGGCACCACGTGTCGCCGGCCTTCCATATGGAAATATGCCTCACTGATCGAAGGGAGTCTGGTGCTGTGGTTGCTGCCACAGACTTGGGGTCACTGCAATTCAGGACTCAGGACACAGTTACACATGTGGGATCGGCTTGTGTTGAACAGGGTTAGTGGCACCACGTGTTGCCGGCCTTCCATATGGAAATATGCCTCACTGATCGAAGGGAGTCTGGTGCTGTGGTCGCTGCCACGGACTTGGGGTCACTGCCATTCAGGACTCAGGACACAGTTACACATGTGCGATCAGCTTGTGTTGAACAGGGTTAGTGGCACCATGTGTCGCCGGCCTTCCATATGCAAATACGCCTCACTAATCGAAGGGAGTCTGCTGCTGTGGTTCTCTCACGGAGTTGGGGTCACTGTCATTCAGGACTCCAGACACAGTTACACATGTGGGATCGGCTTGTGTTGAACAGGGTTAGTGGCACCACGTGTCGCCGGCCTTCCATATGGAAATATGCCTCACTGATCGAAGGGAGTCTGGTGCTGTGGTTGCTGCCACGGACTTGGGGTCACTGCCATTCAGGACTCAGGACACAGTTACACATGTGGGATCGGCTTTTGTTGAACAGGGTTAGTGGCATCACGTGTTGCCGGCCTTCCATATGGAAATATGCCTCACTGATCGAAGGGAGTCTGGTGCTGTGGTCGCTGCCATGGACTTGTGGTCACTGCCATTCAGGACTCAGGACACAGTTACACATGTGGGATCTGCTTGTGTTGAACAGGGTTAGTGGCACCACGTGTCGCCTGCTTGTGTTGAACAGGGTTAGTGGCACCACGTGTGGCGGCTTGTGTTGAACAGGGTTAGGGGCACCACGTGTCCAAAATTCGAATTGCGAGCTCTGCTGCCCGCAGTGTAGAATGCTAATGAGTGTTCGTTTGCACTTGAAGATGAATTTGGTGATTGTACTAAAGCTATAACTGATATAAAAAAGTTCTTGAAGCAAGGATACTAAAAGGATATTATGTAGGTTTTAGGCCTGTGATAGTTACTTGCCTACTGGACTCTGTAATTAATTAATCAAGACTTAATTTTAATTGTGAGCCCTGATGACCACAGTGTAGGCCAGAGGTAGCGGTCAGCAAGGGCCCATAGCCATGTGGCATTGAGTTGAGGTGCACAGTTAGTGGCACCAGAAGCATTGAGAATGTATGAGCCTGTGATGCTGCTTGGTGCGGACGGGCCACACTGGGAGCAACGTCTCTTGCCTACTGGACTGCGTCATCTGCAATCGCGACTGTATCTGAATTGTGAGCCCTGCTGACCGCAGTGTAGGCCAGAGGTAGCAGTGAGCAAGGGCCCACAGCCACGTGACGTTGACTTGAGCTGCACAGATTGGGAGCATACAGTCTTCTTAACCGATTATACTCTCTTACACAATTAGCATCAGCACTAATCTTGAATTGTTAGCCATGCTAACCGCATTGTAGGCCGGAGGCAGCGGTCATCAAGGGCCCACAGTCACGTGGCGTTGACTTGAGCTGCACAGAGTTAGTGGTACTTGAAGCACTTAGCGTGTGCGCAGTCAGCGATGATGCGTGGTCCGGGCTGGCCGCACTGGTAGCAATGTCTGTTGCCTACTGGACTGCGTCATCTGCAATCGCGAGTCGCTCTGAATTGTGAGCCCTACTCACCACAGTGGAGGCAGGAGGCAGCGGTGAGGAAGGGCCCACAGGCACGTGTTGTTGACTTGAGCAATGTCTGTTGCCTACTGGACTGCGTCATCTGCAATCTCGACTCCATCTGAATTGTGAGCCCTACTGACCGCAGTGTAGGCCGGAGGCAGCGGTCAGGAAGGTCCCACAGCCACGTGTTGTTGACTTGAGCAATGTCTCTTGCCTACTGGACTGCGTCATCTGCAATCGCAACTCGATCTGAATTGTGAGCCTTGCTGTCCGCAGTGTATATCGAAGGCAGTAGTTTGTACAGACATAAGTCCGCGGTGCTGTGCTGCTGGGGGCCTGTGTGTCGGAAGCCAGTGATCGGCTGAGGAGGCTGGCGGTCACCTCGGCGGCCCCGTGGCAGGGTGAGGGGCGCCACCCTGGCAGACGCTTTGGCCTTCCCACAAGTGAACCACGCCCAGAGCTCCGGCCTATTTATTCACACTCCTACACTGAAGTGGTGTACGTCAGACCAGCCCACTCCGGTTACGCTTATGCTTACAGGGGGGGACAACACAGCTACATGACTGAGATCTTCCCTAGTGTTTGATGTAACATGGTTGGATCCACTGTCCACAACACTACAAGCACCAGTAGTATTTGTGCACATGGAGAGGTGTGTGTTCTGCATACTGAGATGTGTCCAGCACATCACCGCTACAATTTGCATTGTGTGCATTGTTAAACATGGGTGAATTGCTTCCTTCACATATAGTTTGTTCACACCTGTCCCAATATTCAGCTATTGTGTGGCTGAGGGGCCATGCCATTTTCGGAAAGTTCGCAGTCTTGTTCTGCGCTGCCTCGGTGGTAGAGGGGGGTCCTGGGGTGGTGGTGGGTGTTGTGGCATTCTTGGGTGTCGGAGCTGCTTGATCAGTAGGTCTATGACGTGTTGGTCTTCAGATGTGGCTCTGGGCTGGGCTCCCTTTCATACTGTATGTAGTTGTTTAATATTTAAAAAACAAGAAGACATTATATAGTTAAAAAACAAATAAAAAAATTACAGTAGGGAGAGGGGTGGTATGGGGGGGAGGTCCTGAGGGTTGTGGCAGTGGGTGTTGTGTCCTTCTTGGGTGTCGGAAAAAACTATAGGTTAAATGAACATTATAATTAGAAGTTAGCATTAAAAAAACATTGAAATTCACTGAAAAAACCATAGGTTTCAGGGACGTTATAGATAGAAATTAGTATTTAAAAAACCTTAGAAATTCACTTAAAAAACCATAGGTTTCAGGCACGTTATAGTTAGAAATTAGCATTTAAAAAACATTTGAAATTCACTGAAAAAACCATAGGTTTCAGGTATGTTATAGTTAGAAATTAGCATTTAAAAAACCTTTGAAATTCACTGAAAAAAACCATAGGTTTCAGGCACGTTATAGTTAGAAATTAGCATTTAAAAAACCTTTAAAATTCACTGAAAAAACCATAGGTTTGATTGACGTTATAGTTAGTTGGACATTTCACTCATACAAAACCAGAGAAATTCTGCCGTTATAGTTAGTTCAGCTAACTATAACTCGCGCCCCGCAATGCACTGCTGATGACGTCACATATTACATCACTCATGACATGGTCAGTGACATCACTGATGACATCACTGATGACATCTCAAATGACATCACTGATGACATCATCCATGTGATAATTTCATGCATCTTCTCTCACCCTAATATAACTTTTGATACACCCACTCTAAATTACAGACTGCCATTCTCAAAATCATAGCCACTCCAACACCAATAACCACATACCCACTCACTGATTCTTAGGTCTACACACACATCCACTCACTCACCCGTACAGTCACTCATACTTACGGTCACTCAGTACAGGACTATCATATGCACTCATACACCTATATAAACACTCACACACCGCCACTCATCCATAGAGGTACTCACACACCTAGTCAGTCATGCAAATAATTAATCACACTCCCATTTACTCACCTATACAGTTATACACACACCAGCTCACTTACTCATACAAATACTGGCACATTCTTACGCTCTTATACAATCACTGATACAAGCACACACTCATCCATACAGCCACTCTCACAATCACACTCTCTCACTTATAGCCATTTATATACTCTAACACACATATATACTGCCTTTCACATATGTAGTTACTCACACATGTACCACTGAGATATACATTCACTCACTAACACACCCATACACACACTCACCCACCCATACAGTCCATCACAGATGCACTCTTGAAACCATGCACCCAGTGAATCACCCACTCACACATCTATGCACAGAGTCACACACCCCCATCCACACAAACACTCAGGCACCCATTCTGATACTCAGAAAACCAATCAATAACTCATATAGACACTCATCTAGCTATTCACAAACCCATGCAGCCGCTTACACACCAACAGACAGACGGATACAGACATACACACAGTTTAGTCACTAACCCATGCATTCAGTAAGATACGTTTAATCACTCACTTATAGAGTCAGTCACACATCTACTAAATCATCCACTCATTCTTCAATACGCTTTTCCCTATATATATTAAACATATTTAAACTTTACAGGATGATGATGTCATCAGTGATGTCATCAGTGATGTCATCAGTGATGTCCCTGACCATGTCATGAGTGATGTAATATGTGACGTCATCAGCAGTGCATTGCGGGGGCACGAGTTATAGTTAGCTGAACTAACTATAACGGCGGAATTTCTCTGGTTTTGTATAAGTGAAATGTCCAACTAACTATAACGTCAATCAAACCTATGGTTTTTTCAGTGAATATATATATATATATATATATATTTTCACTGAAAAAATCATAGGTTTCAGGGACGTTCTAATTATAAATTAACATTTAAAAAACCTTAGAAATTCACTGAAAAAACCATAAGTTTCAGGGACGTTATAGTTTTTTTTAAGTTCAAGGAAATGTTATTGACAAATATAAAGGTGTCTATAAAGATTACATAGCAGTAACCTCATACCAAAATGTCCATAATAAGCAAAGATGCAAATATACGAATCGGACTTATA
This sequence comes from Calotriton arnoldi, assembly GCA_963921515.1. NCBI lineage: Eukaryota > Metazoa > Chordata > Amphibia > Caudata > Salamandridae > Calotriton > Calotriton arnoldi. Next base: position 46,830 of record CAWUFW010016641.1, on the reverse strand, counting down.
AATGACAATATGTGAGAAACAAGTAATACATGTAAAATCTGAATGTCAATAATTTATAAAAGAAAATAGGAACAATTAGGGGATCAAGGGGGTTTGAAAACTTCTTGTTGTGATGGCTGTGGCTGAGAAAACCTTTTAGCACTTGCATCAAGAAATATTGCAACAGGTGACCATAAATCCAAACGTTTTGTTGCCAAGTTTATAGGTAAACAAAAGCAGTATCTAACCTATGGTTGTGACAGACAGCGTACCACCAAGCTCTGTAAGAAATTTTTGTAAAGTCTTTCCAATTTATAGTAATTTGTTGAAAGGCGACAGCTAATAACAGATCAATAATTTTAACATTGAACGTCATGTTTTCCCAAACAGGTGAGAGGCTTCCTAAGAAAATGTTGGTGAAGGAAAAGGAAAACTTAGTGTCCAAAATTAAGTTGATTTGAGTCCATACTTGTTTCCAGAAGTGACATACAGATATACAGGAGAATAACATGTGAAATAAATCAGCATTTGGAGATAAACAAGTCCAGCAAGCGTCTGAAACAGTTGAAAAACTTTTGCTTAAAACATGCAGTGATAATAAAAGTCTATTGTATACAAAAAACAATGTTTGCGTTGTGTTTGCTGCCCCAGAGGATTTACGTAATTTAATCCATAAGTTCTTCCATAAAAGAATTGGCCAAGAGGTCTGAAAGTCAGTTTCCCACGCCTCCTCTATTTTAGATTTCTGCCTAATAGTAGTAGTATCTTGTAGAAATCTGTATATAATGGAAGCTTTAGGTGTGTTTTTTAACATAACGTGCAGTTGTGAGAGGGAGTCGGGGCTATTAGAAATAATAGGTGCGATGGATATTTGGGTATAAGTAGTCATCATGGCTTCCTTTAAGAGATTATATTTAGTAGTGAATGAAGGAGGTAGGTTAAACAATTGGCTAAGTGAGGAGAAGGATAAAAAGACTGATTGGGAGAATAATTGGTGAACCCAAAGTAATCCTCTCTGTCTCCAAGTTTTCCAATAGAAGGGTTTATTATGAATAAGCAAACTTGTATTGTGCCAAATGGTTGAACTGAAGAAAGAATCAATAGTGTGTTGTGTGGGATGAGATGATGGCTGGAGGAGTTTAGAGGTCAGTTTGATTATGGGGGTAGAGAGATGCTGTGGTTTGCGTGAGAAAGAAAGATACTCATGGAAAGAGAAGGAGAAAGAAAGAGACGTTCAATTGAGGTCCACAAAGGGCAATCATCTGTGGGCTCACGTAACCAGTAAGATGCCTGACGTAGAAGGAATGCTTTCTGATACGCCCAAAAATCTGGAAAATTAACTCCGCCCTCATCCTTGGAACGAGTTAATCTCTTCAGAGACATTCTGGATTTTTTGTTGTTCCATAAAAAAGAAGAGAGAATTGAATTAACCTTATTAAATGATTTAACAGGGATTGGAACTGGTATATTGGATATATTATATAAGACTATGGGCGACAACATCATCTTGATGGTATCTAAGCGTCCCCACCAAGATAAGTAGAGGGGATGCCATTTAGTGGTTAACTTTGAAAGCTTTTGCATGCATTTATTCATGCATAGTGCTACTGTATCTGAAATATTGGGTGTAATATATAGCCCTAGATACTTAATATGATTAAGGTTCTATGTAAAATTCGAAGCACTGAAATCCGGTTTAAAAGTATGTTTGGTTAAGGGCAAAATTTCGCATTTATCGTTATTTAGCTTATATCCAGAAATAAGGTAGTATGCTTGGACTTCAGCTAGAAAGGCGGGGATTGATTCGCTTGGATTAGAAATAAAAAGCAAGATATCGTCAGCATAAGCTGCAAGTTTAATATGACAATTAGTCATTTGGAAACCGTGTATATTTGCGTTTTGGCGTAATTTGGAGAGGAAAGGTTCCAGAGCTAGGTTAAATAAAAAGGGAGATAATGGGCAACCTTGACGGACTCCTCTACCTAAGTCAAAAAATGAAGAAACCAAACCATTAGCACAAACTGCAGCACGAGGGTTAGAGTAAAGAAGTGAAATCAAAGAAATAAATTTAGGACCAAAGCCAAACCATTTAAGAGTGTAAAACAGATAAGTCCACTCAACCCTTTCAAACGCCTTCTCCGCGTCTAATGCAATTGCTGCCAGGGAGTGTTCTAGGCGAGGCGACTTGGACAAAATGTTCGAAATGACAAGAAGTCGGGGGTTATCTGTAATAAAACATCCCTTAACAAAGCCAGATTGTTCCTTTCCCAGCAAGTTTGGTAGATAGGAATCCAGTCTAATAGCTAATGCTTTTGAAAAGATTTTATAGTCGATGTTAACCAGGGAGATAGGCCAGTAATTCTTACATAATTTAGAGTCTTTGCCTTCCTTGGGGATAAGGCAAATCTGTGCCTCTGAGAAAGATCCAGAGGATTTATTTAAAGAGCTAAAAAATTCATTAAAGAGTACAATTTAGGTAAAAGGATTTTGGAAAAATGTAGGTAAAATTCAACGGTAAAGCCGTCCGGACCCGGTGCTTTGTCTTTTTGAGATGTTGAAGTGCGGATAATAGTTCTTGTTGAGTGATATCGGACTCCAAAGAAGATAAATCTAGAGAAGAGAGGTGAGGTTTTGATATGTTAGAAAAGAAATGTGACAAGGAATGTTGAGTGGGTAGTGTTTCGGATGAATATAAAGATTTGTAAAAGAGGGAGAATTCACTTAAAATTTCAGCATCCTTAAATTTTAAATTTGAATTAGTATCATATATCGATTCTATGTTTAGTTTGTTCTGTCTTATTTTTAAGTAATTAGCCAATATTTTCCCCAATTTATTTTTACCACCATAAAACTTTGCACTAGATTTTAATAGGTATAGTGAGGCGTCCTCAGTCGACTTTTTGTTAAATTGCAATTTAGCATTTATAAGAGCTGTTAAGCATTCTTTTGAGTGAGAAGTGTAATAAGAATGTTCTAACTTCTTGATGTCTTGCATAAGGTTTTTAGTATGCATACGAGCAGTTCTACATTGCTTGGCAACAAAACCAATAATGAAACCTCTTGCCGAAGCTTTAAAAGCATCCCAAGTGGTTGAAAACGGCATATGTTCATTATGATTAAATTCAAAATATTCATTAAGAAAATTAGTGAAAGAGGCAGTAAATTCTGGGTTTAAAAGAAGAGAATTATTAAAACGCCATCTTTTAGGGATTGAGGATTTAGGTAAAATATCGATGCCAATTGAGACAGGAGCATGGTCTGAGAGTAAAATAGGGCCAATTTCTGCATGCGTAAGCGTTTGTGAGATATTGTGAGAGACAAAAATATAATCGATTCTGGACTGAGTGCGGTGAGTAGGGGAATAAAAGGTATATTCTCTGGTGGTTGGGTTGCATAGGCGCCAGGCGTCCAGAAGTTTGTGCTGACTGATAGTGTGAACAAAGGATTTATGTGGTTTATTGGGAACAAAGGGAAATCTAGAATTCATGTCAACGAATGGGTCAAAAACTTGGTTTCAGTCACCAGCTAATACAAAATTGTCCTCCATAGAGTGTGTAATGTGTTTGGCCAATGTAGACCAAAAAAAGGGTTCACCACATGTGGGGGCATAAACATTGAGAAGAAAAACTGGAACATCCTTTAACAACAATTTGACACTGAGCCATCTGCCATCGCCATCAGATTCTTGCGACACTAGTGAAATTGGAAGTGATTTACGACAAAGTATCATTACTCCATTACGTTTCCCGTCTCCCGGAGTTATAAAAACGTTGTATACTAATAAGAAAAAGCTGGAATAAAGATAGAAGCTTAGATAAGAGAGAGATATGAAATGTGGAAGGTGTAAACCATGAATATAAGATGGAATTAACAATAAAGCGGAGGTTGAAATTAGAGGTAAGATAACAAGGAAATAGGGAGCAAGGAAAAATGAGTGTTAGAATAGTGAGTAATATCATGCAATAGAGAGAATAAGACTGGAGAAGAGTGTAGAAGACACCAAAAGCAAAAAAGGAGAGAAATTGTAAGACGAAACAGAAAATGAAAAACAACACAAAAGACATACCTACATTAAGGGAACATGAATGAGGGGAAAGGTGGAGCCACATGGAGCAGACGAAACAACCAGTGAAGACCGGACCAGACCTTGGAGGGAGCACGCCATGACATAAACGTAACTGTGGAAGCAAAAAGAAGTGAGATGGTAAGATTATCATTGACTTATATACTGAGTGTAAACGCAGAATAAATATGAACTTGTAACGTTAATTAACAACATCTAAAATAGGACTTAATAGTACAATTAATACAAAAGGATAATAACATAGATCCTGTATTCAGTGAGGAGATGACATCTCAGATAAGAGACTCATATAAATCAAGTCCCGTGTGAGGAGGATGGTCTTGAAGAATCCATGAGATCTGTCTTGTGTGCATTAATAAAGCTTCGCAAACGTACTGGGTCATCATATGTAGTAGTTCTCTTATTGTAGGTGACATTAAACATACATGGATGGAATAGACCATATCTGGCACCCATAGAGCGAAGGACAGGTCTCATGTCAAGGAAGGCTTTACGTCTTGATGCAGTAGCTTTGGAGTAATCCTGTGCGAAAAATAAGGTAGCACCAGACCAAGAGATTTTTTAAGGGCCCTGGCAGCAGCCAGAACTTTTTACAAATCTGTGTACTCCAAAAATATAAAATCACTCCTCTCGGTTTCTGTGAAAATGAAGGATTGGTAGCAAGATGGCCTAACCTGTGAGCACGTTGTATGTTCAATGTAGTGTCTTCTGGTAAATGAAGGACCTTAGGAAGAAAAGACCTAAAGAAGGCAATAGGATCTGAACCTTCAACCCCCTCTGCCAAATTGTAAATACGCATGTTATTTCTCCTATTTCGGTTTTCAAGGTCCTCAACCTGTTTTTGTAGCGTTGATACTTGAGAGTGTAAAGAGGTAACGCCTTTGGTAGTATCCTGAAAGGAGGAAACATTCTGTTCCACTGTTGTAAGCCTAGCGTCAAGTTGTGACCAGTTGTCAGACAGAATTTGTAATTTAGTGTTTGTTTCCTCCACAAACGGTCTGAGGGCCCTTATTTCTTGTAGCAATAGTTCCATTGAAACTGGAGAAGTCGGTTTGGGTGGTGAGGGGGGATCTTTTTTTAAGCGTTTCAAGTTTGATTTTCCTGCTGGCAACTGCGTAGGCTCCATATCTGCGTTACACTGATCTATTTGAAGCAGTCCCAAACTATTTAAATTAGAGAATTCCGAAAAGACTTTAGAGTTTTTGATGAAGATGCGTTCGGGCTTTGAAATGGCGGAAAGGGTACCTTTTGTTCTTCCCATGAAACAAATACAACAAAAATCCAGAAGACAGTCACAGACTTCGAAATGATGAAGTTGACTACGAGGCGAGAGATGCGGTTGAATAATATATCAGGATGTTGCCTTAAAAGTGAATGGTGAAACGCAAACCAAAAAATAGTAGAAGTCTCCGTATATCAAGAATCACCGCCGCAGGATAAGCAGCTGAGTTACTTGTAAGAGCACTATGGAGCGTTCAGAGCAAATCCATGAAGCAAAGAGGTGTCACACTGGGAGAAATAATTTCCATAGAACCTTATAGGGCTATGCAATTAAGCAAGTGTGCCTCTTGTTAATACAAAAAAGAAAAAAAAACTATCATCATGAGAATCGAAAGAGAGGACAAAATGGCAGCTGTATCCACATCACCTCAGCTCCTATGTGGAGGCGGGGTGAAACTGGGCCACTTCGCTGCTGTATGTCTCTGCAGATAAATGATGCATAGCTGAAGCACAAAAGGAAAAAAATATGCCTAGAAAGTTGAGCTTTCGTACAGGTAAATAGTTTGAGAGTAAGAAAAGAAAAAAAACAGCAAAATGGCGGCCGTCGTATCGCTGCCTCACAGACGCGCTGACAATGTCAATAAAAGGCTGCTTGGTGAGAGTCAAATCGCTCAATTGAGCATGGAAATGGTCAAACAAAAAAGAAAAAAAGAAGAAGAAAAAACATTTACGCCTTATTTAGAGCTTTGTGGGTACAGCGCGGTAAAAGACTAAGTAATCCGCATAATGTTAGCCGGGAGTGCGATTCCTCAATGCAGGAGCATAGCTGAGGGAATATATTATTGCTGCCGCATTGTCATTGTAGGCATTAAAAGGCAAGCTTTAGGACCTTTTAGAGCGTGGGAGCCTTGAAATTAAACTCGGGTCCGTTCCGTCAAGGTTTCCAGAGAATCCAGTCACTCGCAGCGAAGTCCGGGGAGATAAGATGGCGGTTGCCGCTACGCAACTCGCACGGCTGCTTTACCTTGAAATCCCGCGAAGTGTCGTTGCAGGAGGCATCGGAAAGCCTCCCATTTGTGTAAGCTTCAATTCATGGAGCGTCTCGGCCAGGAAAATATACTTTGGAAGGAGAAAAAGCGTGATTACCCCGCGCCGGACCGGGAGCCTCACGGAAGCACCGCCATGTCCGTTGGGCGCCATGCCACTCCCCCCCGGGACGTTGTAGTTAGTTGGAAATTTCACTCATACAAAACCAGAGAAATTCGAATGTTATAGTTAGTTGAGCTAACTATAACTCACGCCCCCGCAATGCACTGCTGATGACATCACATATTACATCATTCATGACATGGTCAGTGACATCACTGATGACATCTCAAATGGCATCACTGATGACATCATCCAGTGACTGTGTGTTTCTGTAAAGTTTAAATATGTTTTTTATATATATATATGCCAAGGTGTATTGAAGACTGACTGGGTGTATAAGTGTCTGAATGGATGATTTCGTAGGTGCGTGACTGACTGTATAAGTGAGTGATTAAACATGTCTTACTGAATGCATGGGTTAGTGACTAAACTGTGCGAATGTCTGTATCAGTCTGTCAGTTGGTGTGTAAGCGGCTGCATGGGTTGGTGAGTAGCTACAGGAGTGTCTATATGGGTTATTGATTGGTTGTCTGAGTATCTGTATGGGTGCCTGAGTGTCTGTGAGGGTGGGTGGGGGGTGTGTGACTCTGTGCAGAGATGTGTGAGTGGGTGATTCACTGGGTGTATGGGTTCAAGAGTGCATCTGGGAAGGGCTGTATGGGTGGGTGAGTGTGTGTATGGGTGTGTTGGTGAGTGAATGGATGTCTCAGTGGTACATGTGTGAGTAACTACATATGTGAAAGGCAGTATATGTGAGTGTTGGAGTATATAAATGACTATATGTGAGAATGAGTGATTGTGAGAGTGGCTGTATGGATGAGTGTGTGCTTGTATCAGTGATTGTATAAGAGAGTAAGTATGTGTTAGTATCTGTATGAATAAGTAAGGTGGTGTGTGTATAACTGTATAGGTGAGTAAATAGGAGTGTGATTGATTCTTTGGATGACTGACTAGGTGTGTGAGTAATTCTATGGATGAGTGGCGGTGTGCGAGTGTCTGTATAGGTGTATGAGTGCAAATGATAGTGCTGTATTGGTGAGTGACTGCATGTATGAGTGACTGTATGGGTGAATGAGTGGATGTGTGTATAGACCTAGGAATCAGTGAGTGGGTATGTAGTAACTGGTATTGGTGTGTCTATGGTTTCGAAAATGGTAGTCTATATTTTAGAGTGGGTGTATCAAAGGTTATATTAGGGTGTCAGGAGGTGCATCAGAGGATCACATGGATGATGTAATCAGTGATGTCATCAATGATGTCATTTGAGATGTCATCAGTGATGTCATCAGTGATGTCACTGACCATGTCATGAATGATGTAATATGTGACGTCATCAGCAGTGCATTGCGGGCGCGAGTTATAGTTAGCTCAACTAACTATAACAGCCGAATTTCTCTTGTTTTGTATGAGTGAAATTTCCAACTAATTATAACGTCCCTGAAACCTATGGTTTTTTCAGTGAATTTCTAAGGTTTTTTAAATGCTAATTTCTAACTATAACGTCCCTGAAACCTATGGTTTTTTCAGTGAATTTCTAAGGTTTTTAAATTCTAGTTTCTAATTATAACGTCCCTGAAACCTATGTTTTTCAGTAAATATCAAAGTACTATTGTGCTATTTATCATTAAAAATCTTTTCAAAGTTTACCACTACGTACAATAAAATAAACCGAAAAACTATTATGTAATGTAATGTATTTCACAAATTACACCGTTACTTTTTAAAGACTACAACATAATTTAACATTTACATAACATTTTATTTTCCCTTATTTTGCTGTTCTCAGATTCCACTTAACTTCACTATACACAGTGATGTCAATGTAGTATCATCATGAAACAGCGGGGAAAAAAACAATCAAGTAGATTGTTAAAAAAAAGAAAATGAGTGTACAACATTATTTTCATTATCTGTACCTATATGTGTTCCTCCTTACAATTTTTTTCATTACATCCTTCTTCTACAGGATGTCTTTTATTTAACTCAACAACATTTTCAAAATGTACACAAATTTACATCTCCTACAATATACAGAACAAATATGTAAACTATTTTCATTTCAACGCAATTTTTCCAAATGCATTATCAATCAGCACAAATAATAGTCCCAACACTAGTTATAATTAGTAATTGTTTCCAGTGCTCTCTACTTTCTGTTCACATTTTCCCAATAGGCCGAATAATGTATTCAAAACTTTGGTTTGTAAAATATCCAATATGAATTAGTTAAAGCATGTTTACATCTTCCCAATAGGCCGAATGATGTATTCAAAACTTAGGCTTCAAAAATATCAAATATGAATTTGGTAATTCGTAAGGCAATCTGGGTTTTATTTACAAGAGTGCATCATTGCAATGTGTCCATCCTTTATTACACTTTAAATACACAGTATAGTGTCCAGATGTCGTAGTAGGTCCAGCATGGAAAATAATAGCCACTGTTGTAAAAGTTCTTCCAGAAATAGATATTTGACTGGCAACAACATTTTTAATTCTAGTTTCCAGTTTTCTTCCATTTGCTCTACAACGTTGTAGCATTAAAATCAGATATTTCCATACCTTTCTATGCGTAATGTAGATAACATCTCTGATTTACAATGAGAAAATTTCACATCATGGTTTGCTGCTTTTACTAGTTTGTTAAAAGTACAGATTTGCAGTCAGGTATTGTTAAGTATATGAATCGTTCTGTGTCGACTACAGTGCTTGAAGTTAATGAACACTGTTCACAATTATGACCCCATTTGTAACTTAGTCCAAATAAGTATTCCATCTGTATTCCTTTATCTTCTAATACTCCAAGCATAACCATCAGAAATTCTTGTGCATCTTATTGTATATTAAGACTGAGGGTCAAAGAACGAGTACATATATCCAAGAGTTGGCGAATACCACAAGCAGTATGGATTTTACTTCTGTCAGTTGTCAATTGTTGAAATACATTATAAAGTGCAGAACATAATCTTTTTTCCTGATTTCCCATAATTTCATGATGAAGATCTTGTAGGTAAAATACAACATTCAGAATAACATTACCTTAGCAGTTAATACCTGAACTATTTTCCAATTGGTATCCCACAACGTCATAAACACATTCCATTTTTTGTTTCTTTACACCTTTTCCTTTGTCTTTGATTTTTTTATGCTTTTCAACCGCACTTGATTCTTTAATATATTTTCGTTTTGAACACACAACACGTTTCTCATAAATGGGATATTCACCTAAATTTGGTGCATAAAGTCTTCTTAAACGATTATATTCTCTTACACAATTTACATCAGCACTAATCTTCTTGTCATTGAAATCAATCAAATACAAACCAGACAATGTTCTAACAAAAGATAATGCAACATTTGCCATTCCCTCTTTGAACACAGTACTTCCAATATTTACCAAAGCACTGTCTACACTTAAACCTTGAGATTTATGAATAGTTACTGCATATGCTAAAGACAAAGGAAACTGTTTTCTGCGAACATACAAGTCTTTTACGAGCTAAAAACGTACAGCACAACGCCCAGTCTGTCTTACCTCTGTAATCTGATCAAATTTTATTTTCAAGAATTCTATTCCATCTCTGTTCTGACATTTTACAAAATCAACAACTTTCCCCTTTGCTCCATTTACTAAACCTCCTTCTACATTCAAATTACACCACAAAGTTACCCGGCAGTTTATACATACATCTAAAGTTGTTTCTAAGCCAGCAGTTTTAGATACAGACTTTTCCAAAGAGTCCAATTTAGTCTGTAGTTTCTCTGAAAGAAGAATGGTCACTCCCCGATGCTTTATTTTATCAATAGCTTCAAAGTGAACTATTTCTTGTTTTTCCAATTTCAGAAGCTCTTGATTAATTATCTTGCAGTGTAGGCATTAGGCAAACTATAGACTTCTTTTCTCCAATCTTCTTATACATTACTTCAGGTACTGTGTTTTCAGTTGTAAATAAGTTCCTTAGTAGCCGACTTTCTAAAGCTTGTTTACCATGTTTCTTTAGGACACCAATTCTTATATCTTTCGGAATATTTCCATAATCTTCAGCAGTTGCTTGTCACATATTCTTTATAAGTTCTTTATATTCAAAATGTAACCATATATTCACATTTCCAATACTTCCCAAACATTTCCTAGTGTCCATGCACAAGTATTTTAAAAACTGGTTCTCCATTTACAGGAGTTAGTTGTAGTAGATCTCCAAATACAATTACATGTTTCCTCCAAACAGAATATCATAATCTGTTTTTAAAACCTGTTGCATTCTCAAGTGTTCAAAGGCAAGCATTAAGTTTGAGACCATGCTCACCTCATCAATGATTAGAAGTTTCATTTTCTTCAGCACTCTTGACACTTCATAAGAAGCATCTCCAGACAACTTCTGATATTCTAATTTATTATCATGTTCAACTGGTAACATAAGTAATCTATGTAAAGTAATTCCTTTAATATTGTGCGCTGCTAATCCAGTCGGAGCTGTTACAACACAAGATAAATGTGAACCTGCATTTTTTGTAGATAACTGGTGAAAACTTTAATTAAAAAACGTTTACCTGTTCCAGCTTGACCACTGATGTACATAAGAATAGGTTTAAATGATGAACATATACATTCCTTTTTTTCATGCAACAAACCATGTTGTATCTGTTCTGTTACTTGTACATATATTTCTTTCTATTCAATATTTAGTTGTTATTCTAAGTTTTCCAGCGTAGTATTCTCCTGTTGTGCTTGTTGCATTGCAATTTCTACTTCATACATGGCTATTGCTGCTTCATTTTCGATTATTGGTTGTCCCAGTGGATCTTGACTAGCTGGACCAGAACTTTGACTATCTTGAGAACTGTCATTAGCTATTTCAGCTGAAATAGTCTTTTCTTGTTCAATTTAATCATTTAACATTTGTAGATATGTAGGGAAAATTGTACATGCAATGCTATCTTTACATGCATTTAAAGAATCTTCATAGCAGTCGAAATGCTTAAGTAATTCAGCTTCGCTACGCCATGGCTTGAACAGTTGCAAAAGTACTAAATAGAAAAATTCTCTCTTATCTGGAGTTTCGCAACTGAGTTTTCTGTGGTTGATGAGATTTCCTTTGGCATGTTTTACTAAACAACCGTCATATCCAATTACTGCATATTTTCCTTCTGTTAAATTCTATGTAACATTTCTTTTAAAGCTGTAATGTTGAAGTATTTCATACTGACATAGCTCTTCCAGATGTGGATTCCTTTTAGGATAGTATGTATCCAACATATTAGTTTTAATAATTTCTGTACTTTCCGGTTCATTCACTGCTAAGTATTACATTTTGTCTAATGTTTTCAACACTATATTTCGTGTGCAGGCAAGACCTAAACGTACCCAAATGATTCCTCGTGACTTTGAATATAAACTGGAAGAGCACAAGCGATCCGAACATCATAGGATCCAATTTCTCTGTGGGAAAGCATTTTCAATCTAAAGCTGTACAATTTTTTGCTAAGGCTCTTCTCTTGTGAAATTTCTTCCCACATTTCTTTCATCTCTGTCTTTTCTGATTTCGTTATATATGATGTAACATATCGTGCAATGGCAATTGAGTTATCGGCAACATATTGAATGTCCATGTTTGCATTCCACATTTTCAAAATAAGTGGATTGTAGTCATTAATATACTTTGACTGTTCTGTTCTTTTTAAGTAGTACGTATTCTTCGGAGATTTCTGAGTTATTGTATGCCTTACAGCAGACATAAAAGAATGTATTCTTCCTTTAGAAATTACTGGATGTGGGAATCCAAACCGACACTTGGTATAAACTTTTCCTTTAGACTTGTATTTTCGTCGACAGTACTTTCCACAACGGTGACTTTGGAAACATAAAACTTGTTGTCTCAAGCTTTTTTCTCCTCCTTCTCTTGGAATCTCACAGGTAACATACTGTTCGATGAAAGACAATACTGTTTCATCAGTATCCGTTCCAAATTTTGGAGCATTCCTTATCCATAATAGCATGTGTATATGTCGAGCACCTCTCGCTTGATACTCTTTTCTCCCCAAAAAATCAATAACTTCTCCAAGAGGACAATTATATTTATTGCAGATAAAAGACATCATAGCTTGAAACCTATGTTTAAAATACCTGCACACATTTATAGGATCCAATGAACACAGTTCACCAGGTGTCTTCCTTTCAATATTTTTTATATTGGAATTTTCTTCTCGTAGAAATTCAAGTAAATCTTCCCATGCATACTCCGCACAGCTAAGTGTTACAAACCATGTTGGTGTACCTAAGTTTCTTAACATACACTTAAGTTCACCATGACGACGATACCAATACTCATTGGTTCCACTTTGACATGCCATCAAATTAATTAACTGAGCTTCTAAATTTTCATCTGTTTGTTGAACTTTGTCCATGAATTCTTTGGCTGAAACAAGTGATTGATGAACTCCCGTTTTAAGTATGTGGTTCACTGCATACGAAAGAGAAGACAAATCACTTTCAAACAAAAGGTGAAATATATATGGAATGCACTGTCGAAATCTAGGAACTTCAGAGTATATTTTTGTTGAGCGATATTCTGAAGCTGGAATCCGTACAGGTCGCTCATCAAATCGTCCACCTTCTCCAGTGGGGAACAGCTGTGGAAAACAACGAGCTTCTAAGCTTTTCTCCCATACACTCATTGGAGTTCCCTGTGCTTTTTTCATTTGAAATAACTCAATGCTGTTTCCTATTACTTCTTTTGAATGTAGAGGACATATTGTGTAATGTTCATAAATCTCTTCACTCCTCGACTTGTCCACTTTCTCTATTTGACCACTTGAAATTTCTGATTCATCTTCTAAACTTATTACCTGTTCATCAACATTTACATTTTTATAATAAATATTGTTCTGTACAAAATATAACGTAGCCTTTTGAAGTTTATTAACATCTACAAACTCTTGCCATATTTTCCGACTCTTTGTTGGTACACCGTTTACTAGAATAACTACTGGCTCATTTTCCTCTCTGTCTCCACCAACACTTTCAATATTTTTCTTAAAATCTAAAGGTAAGTACACAACTCTTCCTTTCAGACCTCTTTGTAAGTCTGTTGGTGGCAGTTTACCTGTTTTAGGCTCCATGCGAATTATAGCTTGAAATGGGTGAACAGATTGAATAAGAACTGACCTATATGTATTCAAATCTACCAGTTCCTCTGGAATAGGTACTAATTCTAAATTGTTATGTACTCATCTAGCTGGCATTTTGTTCTCTTCTAATTTGTTGTAGCAATATTTTCAAATATGTGGATCAGTACCCAACTCAAATCGACCTTCTACCAACAAGTAAGCTCCAAATTGCTACCACCTATCATTGTTCTCCTTTTCACTTTTTAAATACAAATTAACATTCCTAGTTTGACTTTTATAATGAGTACGTCGACAACAAATACAAACATAGTTTGGTTTTTCAGAACACACTGTCTTAAACGTTTTAATTTCTTCTTCAAACTGATCAATGCTAATCTTTTTCCCATGTTTTCAACATCTGCAGTTGTCAAGCTCTCAGTTTCTACACACTGCTGTTCTGAACCAAAAAACGAAATTCAATTTCATAACACATTTTTTCTACATCTGATAAACAACTGTGTAAAAGAGCTGTGTTCAGTTCACTTAAACATAGTGCAGGAGTCTTTACATAATACACTTTCCTTACAAACTTCCGCATTCCTGAGTGGTGTACTGCTAACATTCTAAAGTGATGAAAAGTACTTTTACACACTTTTCTTGAAAGACAAGCCAGAGTATGTCCGTGCTTCTTAGTATATTGTCTTACATTACATGGATCTAGTCCATGTAACAACCTAATCTTCTGTTTAACACTTTTCTGTGCATATTGTCGTAAACAATTTCGCATTATGTCAATAGATTCCTGTTGAATACTGCAAATACTGCTACAATCCCACTTATATACAGGAGCTTATGTGCGTTTCCCTTGCACTTCTTCAGCTATTAATTCTTCTGCACTTATAACAACTATTTCTTCTTTGGGAATGGGACAACCATTCCGAACTTCGTAACAGCGACCTCGAGTATCAACTGCAAATGGTAAATTATTTTGTTGAAAGTAGCTTTCTTCATTAAAGAAAGGCTCACTAGTAGAAGTGTGTTTGCATTCACCACTGAAACTTTTACAAAAGTTAGTTCTATTAACAAGTCTTATTCTTTTGCTTTTGTCTTTCAGAAACTTCATTATTTTATTTAAAGATTTCATTCTTTTTAAAATCAAAATAAATGATTTTCGTTTCAACTTAAAAGCAATATCAACTACAGTTTCAATGTGCTGCTTCTATTTGTAAGCTAGTAATCTTCTTTTATACTTCTTACAATGTTTCAATAAATTCTGCATTACTCTACTTCGAAAGAGTCGTTGTCGAATCTCTTGAAATTGTTTTTGTCTTATTGTAACTTGTCTTTTTTCCTTATTTTTCTTTTTTTTGTTTCCATTTGAAGTGCCATTCTCCTTAGTTGAAAAACTCTTCTTCTTCCTTTCATTCCTATTGTTCTCATATAATTTCTCCACAACTTTTTTAAGAAACTGTTTAGTGGTCTTACCTAAACAAACTTTATCCTTGGTAACATTCTCATTTGTTTCTAACACCTTTTGTTTCTTTTTCTTCAAGTAGATCTCTTTTTTTGTTTCCTTCTCTTTTCATCTTTTCTTCCCATCTTGAATTTGTGATCCAAACAAAATAATTTTCTTAAAAACAAAGAACACTTTCAATAGTTTCTTACATCTATTTAATATTTTAAAATAATTACATATGATTACTAATATTAACTACCAATCAATTATTTACATTACTATTTTCTGGATTTCAAATTTCAAAACACTACTCATTCCACTTAAATATATAGTGGGCACTTCAACAATACCTTCCCAAACACTTATACAAAGTACCATAATCACTAATTCATTTCCTATCATGTCTTTAACCTCATTCGCCTCTTGCATCTCACTACTCAGCAACTACTAACAATGTTGGGCCCACCCAAATGCAAACCAGAAACCCTTTCCATGTCACAGTTGAAAGTCTCACCATATTACTGAAAGGATGCATACATCTCCCTGTCCCTTTTCCTAGTGGCATCATACTTAAAACAAACAAACATACAAATAGATCTATACCTGTGTTTTATAGGTATCAGATATTCCAAAACATAACTCGTGCAAAAATACATGTTCAAGCATAGACGTACCTCAGCAATGTTAAACTATTAAGACAAATCATCGAGCAATGTAAATTGGGGCAATCTGTAAGTTGCAACTCTGTGCGGTTTTTTTCTATGGCATAGAAGTTCATTACGACTTCCTCTGTGCTCGTCACATGTCCCCAGAAGGCCAGTGAGGGTCAACGCAGATGGACCTCTGTTACCTTCCTTGTACAAACAAGGGGAGAGGAACTATTAGAGACCGGGAACAAAGAGGAGGGGGGGTCAAGGGACATGTCATTCCCAGTCTCTCGAAGTGCTGCCCCTGTGATGTAGGCAGCTTCAGCACGAGCAGGAAGCCTGACAATTGCCTTAACTTATATTCACGTGTGCTTCACCAGTGTGAGCAAACCCGTGCACCAAGTATGGAGGCAACATTTTATCTTTTTCATCTCCCTGAAGTTAATAAAGCATGTCCCTGTTAAAGCCCCTCCCCAGTATTTTCCCACAAGGTTCAATCTGCAGAAGACCATTTCATGTACATTTTCCTAGCCGATTTTGGACCCCAATTCATCCCTGAACCTTAGTCACAAAACTATGTAGTCCTTGCAACATAACACACTGCACTCGTGTAGCATTCAACCAATTGCGACGTTCTCTGTGCTGTACAAATGGCACCAACAGGCCAGTGAAGGTGTAAGTGCTATTTTTCACGGTAGATGGGCCTCTTTACCTTCGTTTTACAAACAACGGGAGAAGAACCGTTAGAGAGCGCGAGGAAGGCGGGTGGGGGTGGCAGGCGCAAGGGACGTGTCATTGGCAGTCTCTCGATCTGCCGCCTCTGTGATGTACGCAAGTTCAGCACGAGCAGGAAGCTTGACAATACCTTAACTTATATTCACGTGTGCTTCACAAGTGTGCACAAACCAATGCACGAAGTGTGCAAACAACATTTCATTTTTTTCATCTCACTGAAGTTAATAAAGCATGTCCGTGTTAAAGCCCCCCAGTATTTTCACACCAGCTTCAATCTGCAGAAAGCCATTTCTTGTACATTACCCCGGCCGATTTTCGACCCCAATTCATCCCTGTACCTTAGACACAAGACCATGTAACTCTTGCAACATCACACACTGCACTCATGTACCACTGAAACTAATTGCATCTTTCTCTGCGCTGTACAGATGCCACCAACAAGCCAGTGAAGGGCTTAGTGCTATTTTTCACGGTAGATGGGCCTCTTTTACCTTCCTTTTACAAACGACGGGAGAAGAACCGTTAGAGAGCGGGAGGAAGGAGCGGGAAGGGCTCAAGGGACGTGTCATTGTCAGTCACTCCATCTGCCGCCCCTGTGATGTATGCAGATTCAGCATAAGGAAACTTTGAAATTTGTAACACCGGAGGCATCTGAAGAGGCTACCGCCGAAACGCGTCATGCCAGAGAATTCGAATAAATGATTCCTTGAAGCCCTGCCGTGTCCCCTTGTCTTTTTCGAAGGAGGAGGATATTTTTTGCATATATATATATATATATATATATATATATATATATATATATATATATAATTTTAAAACAATGCAAACAAATTAATTTTAATTCTGGACCTAAAGGACTGCAAGGGATGTCCCAACTACTCGTAATTGTTGGCGTTGCTAATATAAATGTTATTAACACCAGTGACTGCCATTGCTTCTAATAAAGAGATCAATATTGAGTATAACTAATATAGGAATACACCTGTTAATAAATAACCCTTGTATACATAACGCACCACAAGTAACTTGGCTCTTGGTGCCTAAACAAAGTGCTCCTATTGCACAACTCTATACCACGGATTATTTTTCATTCTTATAGTCGTCGAAGCGCTTTGAAGCAGTCTCCGACAGCGGCAGCGCTTCGCAAGGCAGACAGAACACGAGAAATACATTAAATTATAAAAGAGAGCAAATGGATTAAGTGGCGCACTTTAATGGCAATGGGCTCTCCTCGCAGTATCTTTTGGATAGGGGGAGGACAATATTGTTGTGACCAAAAGTTGGCCACGAATAGAATTTTTAAAAAGCTCTTGTTATTTGTGGTAATTTTATGCTTTTCTTCTGTGCATGTTGACGAGGACACCAGGGTTCGGTCACTGTTTCTCAAAGTTTAAAAAATATGTGATTTTAACCGAGGCAACTGTCTGTCGTGTATTGTTTATTTTGGGGAGAAAGCACTTTATTTCGGATTTTTAGTGCAACTTGCTAAACCTCATGCTGAGGTACGTGCTGTGAAGCACCCGTATGAAGCGCTATGCAGGGCGATAAACTCGCAGTGTGCGGCGACATCTCTTAAATAATGTGTCACAAGTCTCCAACAATGTGCAAACATGTCAGCTCACAGCAATGAGACCAAAAACACGATCCCAGCGTGAGTGGGCTGATAGCGGAGCAGTGACACTAGGGACCAGGATATCCGAGTACGATCCCGGCTTCCCCGCTGGATCGGTGTGTGATCGTTGATAACTACCTTTAGATCTAACAATTCTCTACTGCTGGACCCAGTTTAGCAAAATTCTGTACGTCCGAAATAGGCGCAAATCTGGTGTTCAGCTATTTAAAATCTGTGTATGTACATTTATAAACATTGTAAACTTATTTTGCGCCTTTGAAAACGCTTTAGAGTATATCCGGAGAAAAAAATCCAAATTGGGAACTTAATCAAGGACCAGTTTTATCGGGTTGGACTTTCCCCAAAGAAACAGAAAGTTTTTAGAAATATGTATGCAAAGAGAATGACGTCACGCCTGTGCAGTGTGTTCACAAATTCACTGGTGTGAGATTTCATCAAATTGCAGCTTTTTTATCAACCTAGGGGAATTCTACTTTTTACCATGTAGTGAAAGCTTCATTATACTTCTAGTGACCCCAGCGAGTGTTCGAAACATTTACAAAGTGTTGTTCTTCAGCTGTGTTATGCATTATTATATTTCAAAAACTTTGAAAGGATTGGCTAAATCAAATCAACCCAATCTGCCCAGAACTTTAAAAATGCACCAATTTCTTGGATAATGACGCCGCCAGAACCACTTGATGGAGTTAGCACAAAGAGCTTTAGTGCTATCTATCTATCTATCTATCTATCTATCTATCTATCTATCTATCTGATACACAGTGGCACATCTGTAGATACTCTTTTAAAATATTGAAAAGTGGTTCTTTAGGAAAGGTCCCTTTTGGTCTATCTATCTATCTATCTATCTATCTATCTATATCTATCTATCTATCTATCTATCTTATACACGTTGGCATCTCTGTAGATAATCTTTTAAAATATTAAAAAGTGGTTCCTTAGGAAAGGTCCCTTTTGGATCTATCTATCTATCTATCTATCTATCTTTTCGGAAACACACAAAGCTTTTCAAAGCACCCCCAACACCCAATTTGATACCTAAAACTAACTAAATAAACACAACATTTTATTTCCCAAAAGGCAGCGCAGGCTAGAAATGAAAGTGGAAAGTGGGCAGTTATACAGCACTTTCAGATCTTACAAAACATTGGCTTTTAGTTAAAAGTGCCTTGAAAGGTTCAGCCGAGGGCGTGTGGCAATCGCCGCTGCATCTCTGGAAGCCCTCTAGCTTGGAGATGCTCAGGGGTGCCCAGGAATTCTCCATGGAGAGGTGGCGCATTGTGGCTGCGCAGCCATTCATGAGAAGATGTTAATTGTCTCCTTTTTCTTGTCTTTCTTTCCCACACACTCAAAAATACAGTTTTCCCTCTCGCCCTGTTTCTGGGAGGAAATGGATAAAAGGACAGAAATTCACTCGTATCGTGGATTTGTCAAAGTGTCAGATAAGCACAGATAAAAAAGAAAAAGACTTTACATTTTATTTGCTCATAAAACTCTTGAAATCAGGCTTGTTTTCCATCCCATTCAAGAAAGTCTGTAAAACACGCGATTTACGCAGAATGACAAAGGCATCTTACAGAGGACACCCGGAAAACATATGTACCCAGCCAGGATATGATGTCACTGGTACAGTTTGTGCTCCAAAATTCACTTCATTGAAATAACACATCAGTTGTCCATATTGTGGCTTCGGACTGATCTTCTCCTATTTATTTTGCTTTAATCTCATCCGAAGCCACATAATTTGTTGTCAGACAGAGGTGGACTATAAAACTAAACACTGTCGCTCCAGAAGGCCTCAATAACGACTCTGATCTCCTGTTTCATCCTGAACACAGAGACATGTTTATCATTTTGGGGTTTCCCATCTTTTGGATGTTCTGGTAGATTTGAAATTCTGTCAAGGTATCTGTCCTTCTTCTGTAGCAGTGGATTTCTTTGGACACCTATGTAACTTTTTTCCCATCTTACAATGGCCATGGCGGTGAGCTCCTGGCAGGAGGATCTCGGTCAAGCTGTGGGACTAGTTGCTCTGTGCTCCCGAGATCAAGGTGGGATCCCAAACACCTCATCAGGGCCTCCAAAGAGCCAGGACCCCGGGGACAAAGGACTTCCCCCCTGCATGGACTGCATGGTGTGAGGGGACAAATCAAGCGGTAAGCATTATGGCCAGTTCAGCTGTGAGGGATGCAAGAGCTTCTTCGAGAGGTCGGTGCGATGGAACCTGAGCTACACCTGTCGTGGCAACCGGGACTGCCCCATCGACCAACACCACCGCAACCAGTGCCAGTTCTGCCGGCTCAAGAAGTGCCTGAAGGTGGGCATGGGAAGGGAAGGTGAGTCCGGGTCAGACGGGATGGCGGAGGAGTGGGGGCAAGTACTTTCTCGTTTCCCCACCCTTTTGTGTCTAGGGTACTTTTCATACATTTAGGGACCGATTCCGATTCAGGCCGGAAAACGTACCGACCGACTCAGTACGGGAATGTTGTCTGACCGACACGTACCGGCGCTGCCCGATCCGTGTAGTACGATGCAATGCATGTGAATCACGACCGATTCGTACGGAACACAAGCCGAACTACCCAACCGCACGGAAACCAGCAATCCGGCCGGGAAACTACGCGAATCGAACCGACCGACACGCACCAGGAATGAACCCGACAGAAACGTACCCGCGAACTCCGACCCGCGCAGTACGATGCAATGCGTGTAAAACCAGACCGAGTCGCACGGAGCCCAAGCCGTACGACCGACACGCATACAAAACCGAGCCGAAGCAACCCAATACTCTGCGACCGACGCGTACGCCGCACATGAAACCCATCAGGAACACAGCTTGAAAGACTCGGAGAAGCCCGCACGAGCCAACTGCAGCGTCCTACTCGGTCAGAAGAACGTCTCCTACATGCCTAAAAAACACAAAGGAAAAAATACAAAAAAAAGGGCCAAACAAGCAATGGGATCCTCAAGGACATTCAACAGCAGCAGGCTGCCCATCATGCCCACTTGGACTCCCACATGTCCCGTGTGGAGACACACATGTCTGGCATGGAGTCCAAGTGGGACACATTGGAAGAACTGACAGCGGTGCAGAGGGACATATTGACATGCCTCTGCCAGATTAGCACCAACATGTCCACACCTCCCTGTGTGCCCACAACATCTGGTGCCGCAACAACTGCAACCGCCACAGGGAGGGAGGATGACTCTGGTGGAGAGTCCTCTGCACCGCAGCGGCCTGCACGTGAGGGTCCCCCAGAAAGAAGAGGGTCGTCCGAGGAAGGACAACTGAGAGGCCGATGGCCATGTACATCCCCCAGGAACCCAACACCTGTTCTGGAAATTCTCCTTTGTGTGCAAACTGTTCACCCTGTCGAATGCAACCCAACTCTCCCACATGACATGGGGAGTTTAAGTTGGACTAATGTATCAGATGACTGTGGACTTTACTCAGGACATTTCTGCTACCAACACTTCCAACTCATCTGGGAACTTTGGATTCCAATCACAATGTACAGCACCCACCATCTTGTGCACTATCCTCATACATGTATGTAAAAAAACTCACTAATACACCATACTTGCCTCTGTTGTGATTCCAACGTTGTTTTTGTCATGGAGATGATGATCTGCTAAATGACACTGTGCATGCTAACTGCTACAGCAAGTTCAACACCGTCATGTGAGTCATGGCGACGTGACACATGTGAGGGAGACACACCACTAGGGCTACACAACACATACACACCAGGGCCATCTGACTCATCGCCTACACTGATGTTGCCAGGAAATACAATGGAATGCACAGACACCACACCTATTCAGAGTCTGTGTTAACTAGCCCACAGGTGCAGTAAGCAAATGTCAGTCAGATGTGTGACCACAGACAACGCACATCCCAAAGTGAAGCACAGGTTTATTACACATTTGCAACATGTTGTTTCCACTACAAATGCAAGGTAATCCCACGTGGCAGTGGCCACACAGTCAACAAGTGTAGAAGAAATAAAGTCCAGGGTGTGTGGCACATCACCTGTAGGGAAACGACTGCTTCCACCCTGAAAGCTGAATCATGGTGTCGGGGATCCGAGTTGACCAAACAACTCTGAAAGTACCCTGTGAAGGACAGACATGACACACAGTCAAAAGCACTGAAGAACAGGACAGAATTGCAATACTCATGCCCAATACACGTCACAAGATACCTACACAAAACCAAGTTAGCATGTCAACACTGTTGGGGAGTACAGACTACCTGTAAGGACACATCGCTGCACACATCCAGTTAAGTAGCACATGGCCACACTCAAACAGCAGGACACCACTGTCAGCCATCTTGCCATTGCTGTCACACTCACACACAGTGAAGTTGATTAAAAAAAAAGGAAGTATGGGCATGCTGGGAAGGGGGGTGTAAGCAATAGCATATGGGAGTGGTAGTCACAGATATTGGTCACCCTCACAACTGGCCCATCAACACCACTCTGAACCATGCTCACATCACAGGGAGTGGAAAAGAACTGACAAGATGGCTGACACTGGGTACTGCTGTGGGGAGCACAAGGCCCTGCTGGGAACTGTGCAACAACCAACAGCAGGACACCACTGTCAGCCATCTTGCCATTGCTGTCACACTCACACACAGTGAAGTTGACTCAAAAGGAAGGAAGTATGGGCATGCTGGGAAGGGGGGTGTAGGCAATAGCATGATACTACCTCGTAGTCACAGATATTGGTCACCCTCACAATTGGCCCATCAACACCACTCTGAACCATGCTCACATCACAGGGAGTGGAAAAGAACTGACAAGATGGCTGACACTGGGTACTGCTGTGGGGAGCACACAGCCCTGCTGGGAACTGTGCAACAACCAACAGCAGGACACCACTGACTGACATCCTGAAAGCCAACTTGCACTTCCTGCAATGGAAGCACGTTCCATGGTGGGATATCTGGCTGGGTGGGAAGGAGGACTGACAGCTCTGACCATAGTCACAAGCAGCTTTTCTCACACACCCCCTTAACACAAACTCCACACAACTCACCTGGGAGAATGCAATGCCTCACACTCCAATTAAATATCACACAAAGAACAACCACACTGGGTTATGCTGTGTGAAGCACAGGGACACTTTTGGGACTTGTAGCCAAACAAACGCCAGGACAACACTGTCAGCCATCCTGTCAGCACAGGCACACTACCCCACAGGGAAGCAGAGTCAAAAGGAAGGAAGTATGGGCATGCTGGGAAGGGGGTGTAGGCATTAGCATGATGGGAGTCGTAGTCACAGCTCAACATCCCCCGCCCACATGGCCCAGCAAGCTCACACTGAAGCATGCACACCTCACAGGGAGTGAAAAGCCACTTCAAAGATGTCTGACACTGGCCTCAGCTGTGGGAGCACAAGGCCCTGCTGGGAAATGTGCACCAACAAACAGCAGGACACCATTGTCAGCCATCTTGCCATTGCTGTCACACTCACACACAGTGAAGTCCACTCAAAAGGAAGGAAGTATGGGCATGCTGGGAAGGGTGGTGTAGGCAATAGCATGATGGGAGTGGTAGTCACAGATATTGGTCACCCTCACAATTGGCCCATCAACACCACTCTGAACCATGCTCACATCACAGGAGTGGAGAAGAACTGACAAGATGGCTGACACTGGGTACTGCTGTGGGAGCACAAGGCCCTGCTGGGAACTGTGCAACAACCAACAGCAGGACACCACTGTCAGCCATCTTGCCATTGCTGTCACACTCACACACAGTGAAGTTGACTCAAAAGGAAGGAAGTATGGGCATGCTGGGAAGGGGGTATAGGCAATAGCATGATGGGAGTGGTAGTCACAGATATTGGTCACCCTCACAACTGGCCCATCAACACCACTCTGAACCATGCTCACATCACAGGGAGTGGAAAAGAAGTGACAAGATGGCTGACACTGGGTACTGCTGTGGGGAGCACAAGGCCCTGCTGGGAACTGTGCAACAACCAACAGCAGGACACCACTGACTGACATCCTGAAAGCCAACTTGCACTCCCTGCAATGGAAGCACGTTCCATGGTGGGATATCTGGCTGGGTGGGAAGGAGGACTGACAGCTCTGACCATAGTCACAAGCAGCTTTTCTCACACACCCCCTTAACACAAACTCCACACAACTCACCTGGGAGAATGCAATGCCTCACACTCCAATTAAATATCACACAAAGAACAACCACACTGGGTTATGCTGTGTGAAGCACAGAGACACTTTTGGGACTTGTAGCCAAACAAACGCCATGACAACACTGTCAGCCATCCTGTCAGCACAGGCACACTACCCCACAGGGAAGCAGAGTCAAAAGGAAGGAAGTATGGGCATGCTGGGAAGGGGGGTGTAGACAATAGCATGATGGGAATGGTAGTCACAGCTCAACATCCCCCGCCCACATGGCCCAGCAAGCTCACACTGAAGCATGCACACCTCACAGGGAGTGAAAAGCCACTTCAAAGATGTCTGACACTGGCCTCAGCTGTGGGGAGCACAATGCCCTGCTGGGAACTGTGCACCAACAAACAGCAGGACACCACTGTCAGCCATCTTGCCATTGCTGTCACACTCACACACAGTGAAGTCCACTCAAAAGGAAGGAAGTATGGGCATGCTGGGAAGGGTGGTATAGGCAATAGCATGATGGGAGTGGTAGTCACAGATATTGGTCACCCTCACAATTGGCCCATCAACACCACTCTTAACCATGCTCACATCACAGGGAGTGGAAAGAACTGACAAGATGGCTGACACTGGGTACTGCTGTGGGGAGCACAAGGCCCTGCTGGGAACTGTGCAACAACCAACAGCAGGACACCACTGTCAGCCATCTTGCCATTGCTGTCACACTCACACACAGTGAAGTTGACTCAAAAGGAAGGAAGTATGGGCATGCTGGGAAGGGGGTGTAGGCAATAGCATGATGGGAGTGGTAGTCACAGATATTGGTCACCCTCACAATTGGCCCATCAACACCACTCTGAACCATGCTCACATCACAGGGAGTGGAAAGAACTGACAAGATGGCTGACACTGGGTACTGCTGTGGGGAGCACACAGCCCTGCTGGGAACTGTGCAACAACCAACAGCAGGACACCACTGACTGACATCCTGAAAGCCAACTTGCACTTCCTGCAATGGAAGCACGTTCCATGGTGGGATATCTGGCTGGGTGGGAAGGAGGACTGACAGCTCTGACCATAGTCACAAGCAGCTTTTCTCACACACCCCCTTAACACAAACTCCACACAACTCACCTGGGAGAATGCAATGCCTCACACTCCAATTAAATATCACACAAAGAACAACCACACTGGGTTATGCTGTGTGAAGCACAGGGACACTTTTGGGACTTGTAGCCAAACAAACGCCAGGACAACACTGTCAGCCATCCTGTCAGCACAGGCACACTACCCCACAGGGAAGCAGAGTCAAAAGGAAGGAAGTATGGGCATGCTGGGAAGGGGGTGTAGGCATTAGCATGATGGGAGTGGTAGTCACAGCTCAACATCCCCGCCCACATGGCCCAGCAAGCTCACACTGAAGCATGCACACCTCACAGGGAGTGAAAAGCCACTTCAAAGATGTCTGACACTGGCCTCAGCTGTGGGGAGCACAAGGCCCTGCTGGGAAATGTGCACCAACAAACAGCAGGACACCATTGTCAGCCATCTTGCCATTGCTGTCACACTCACACACAGTAAAGTCCACTCAAAAGGAAGGAAGTATGGGCATGCTGGGAAGGGTGGTGTAGGCAATAGCATGATGGGAGTGGTAGTCACAGATATTGGTCACCCTCACAATTGGCCCATCAACACCACTCTGAACCATGCTCACATCACAGGGAGTGGAGAAGAACTGACAAGATGGCTGACACTGGGTACTGCTGTGGGGAGCACAAGGCCCTGCTGGGAACTGTGCAACAACCAACAGCAGGACACCACTGTCAGCCATCTTGCCATTGCTGTCACACTCACACACAGTGAAGTTGACTCAAAAGGAAGGAAGTATGGGCATGCTGGGAAGGGGGGTATAGGCAATAGCATGATGGGAGTGGTAGTCACAGATATTGGTCACCCTCACAACTGGCCCATCAACACCACTCTGAACCATGCTCACATCACAGGGAGTGGAAAAGAACTGACAAGATGGCTGACACTGGGTACTGCTGTGGGAGCACAAGGCCCTGCTGGGAACTGTGCAACAACCAACAGCAGGACACCACTGACTGACATCCTGAAAGCCAACTTGCACTCCCTGCAATGGAAGCACGTTCCATGGTGGGATATCTGGCTGGGTGGGAAGGAGGACTGACAGCTCTGACCATAGTCACAAGCAGCTTTTCTCACACACCCCCTTAACACAAACTCCACACAACTCACCTGGGAGAATGCAATGCCTCACACTCCAATTAAATATCACACAAAGAACAACCACACTGGGTTATGCTGTGTGAAGCACAGGGACACTTTTGGGACTTGTAGCCAAACAAACGCCAGGACAACACTGTCAGCCATCCTGTCAGCACAGGCACACTACCCCACAGGGAAGCAGAGTCAAAAGGAAGGAAGTATGGGCATGCTGGGAAGGGGGGTGTAGGCATTAGCATGATGGGAGTGGTAGTCACAGCTCAACATCCCCCGCCCACATGGCCCAGCAAGCTCACACTGAAGCATGCACACCTCACAGGGAGTGAAAAGCCACTTCAAAGATGTCTGACACTGGCCTCAGCTGTGGGGAGCACAAGGCCCTGCTGGGAAATGTGCACCAACAAACAGCAGGACACCATTGTCAGCCATCTTGCCATTGCTGTCACACTCACACACAGTGAAGTCCACTCAAAAGGAAGGAAGTATGGGCATGCTGGGAAGGGTGGTGTAGGCAATAGCATGATGGGAGTGGTAGTCACAGATATTGGTCACCCTCACAATTGGCCCATCAACACCACTCTGAACCATGCTCACATCACAGGGAGTGGAGAAGAACTGACAAGATGGCTGACACTGGGTACTGCTGTGGGGAGCACAAGGCCCTGCTGGGAACTGTGCAACAACCAACAGCAGGACACCACTGTCAGCCATCTTGCCATTGCTGTCACACTCACACACAGTGAAGTTGACTCAAAAGGAAGGAAGTATGGGCATGCTGGGAAGGGGGTATAGGCAATAGCATGATGGGAGTGGTAGTCACAGATATTGGTCACCCTCACAACTGGCCCATCAACACCACTCTGAACCATGCTCACATCACAGGGAGTGGAAAAGAAGTGACAAGATGGCTGACACTGGGTACTGCTGTGGGGAGCACAAGGCCCTGCTGGGAACTGTGCAACAACCAACAGCAGGACACCACTGACTGACATCCTGAAAGCCAACTTGCACTCCCTGCAATGGAAGCACGTTCCATGGTGGGATATCTGGCTGGGTGGGAAGGAGGACTGACAGCTCTGACCATAGTCACAAGCAGCTTTTCTCACACACACCCTTAACACAAACTCCACACAACTCACCTGGGAGAATGCAATGCCTCACACTCTAATTAAATATCACACAAAGAACAACCACACTGGGTTATGCTGTGTGAAGCACAGGGACACTTTTGGGATTTGTAGCCAAACAAACGCCAGGACAAAACTGTCAGCCATCCTGTCAGCACAGGCACACTACCCCACAGGGAAGCAGAGTCAAAAGGAAGGAAGTATGGGCATGCTGGGAAGGGGGCTGTAGGCAATAGCATGATGGGAGTGGTAGTCACAGCTCAACATCCCCCACCCACATGGCCCAGCAAGCTCACACTGAAGCATGCACACCTCACAGGGAGTGAAAAACCACTTCTAAGATGTCTGACAATGGTGCTCTGTTGTGGGAGTACCAGGCCCTGCTGGGAACTGGGCACCAACCAACAGCAGGACACCACTGACTGACATCCTGAGAGTTAACCTGCACCCACTGCAAGGGTGGCATGCTTCATGGTAGGATAACTGGGCTGGGGGGAGAAGGAGGTTCGGATGTCAACCAAATACCACCAATGCTGGTCATGCACACACCTCAACATCCACATTGAAATGCATCAGGTTGGCAGGACAATGAGCCACACCAATATCAACCTCTGACTGTGACAACTTAGGACAATGCAATGTACAGGGCCGCATCCAGAGGTACAGTCACAACTGTCATGTGTATGAACCATTGATGCCTGCAGAAACATAACATACATTGTGTGTCTCTTCCAAAAACAGGTGATGATGGGGACACAGCAGCAGATGAGGAGGAGTCCCTGTCCCAGGCTCCGGTGGCCCCTGAGCTCTCTGGTGTGGAACAGCCTCTGCCCTCATCGGATGGCGAAGACCAACCTGGCACCTCCGGTGTGAGTCATCATGCAGCACCAGCAGGACCACCATCTGCACCCCCTGCACCCATTCCTCCAACATCTGCCAACACACAGACCACCCCCGCCGACACGGACAGAGCAAGGACACTGGATGACAACAGCACAGGGACCCCAGCCCACCGTGAAGTAACGGACAACAAACCCAGTACCAACCCCCAAGGGGGCCTAGGGTCACCTGTGCGTGCCACCGCAGGTCCCGCATGTGTGGCCAGGGGTGGTGGGAGGGGTGGTAGGCAGAGGTCGCTGTTTGCAGAGGGGTCTGGACTGCATGATGACCCACAACTGGCACGCATTGCTGATTGCTGCCAGGTTGTGTAACATGCAGCAGACGATGACAATCTTGCACACCTTTGCTGGGGCATATGGGAGGGCCCCTCCTGTCTTGTCTAGGCAGCGAAAGCGGCTCTTCAGGAGACCAAATGTCCGCTCGGTCACTCTCCTGGTCCGACCATGTGCCTCATTGTAGCGCATCTGGGCTGGTGTCACAGGGTTCCTGAGGGGTGTCAGCAACCACGGCATGTTGGGGTATCCGGAGTCACCTACATACAGACAATTGCACATTAGCAGAGTTGGAAAAGAGGGTGGAATACAACATTGCAGAACACACACAATGGTACAAAGTCAGTACACACCGACAAGCCAGGCACGCTGGTTCTGCATCTGTGACATCATCCTCGGGATGCGACTACTCCTCATCACGTACGCATTGTGTGCAGAACCGGGTAAACAGGCACACACATGTGAGATGCTCATATCTGCAAGACATACCACCAAAGCACTGATCGAATGGTAATGTTTCCGGTTCCTGTATGCCTGCTCATGTGCCTGTGGTGGTACCAAAGCCACATGTGTCCCATCAATGGAGCCAATGACATGTGGCATCCTCCCCAGGGCATAGAAGTCACTCTTGACGTCAGTGAGTTGTTGACGTTTAGGGAAAGAGATGTACTGGTTGAGGTATCTCAACATTGCCTCCAAAACATCGCGTAGCACACGGCTGAACATGGTCTGTGACATCCCACCAGCAGACGCCACAGTGTGTTGAAAGGTACCGGTGGCAAAGAAGTGTAGGGCTGCCATCACCTTCACCTTGGGGTCAGCGCTGTAGGGTATGGCCGGCCAGGTTGCAAATGTGGGGCCAACCGCACCACCAATTCCTCAATCTGCGCCCTGTTGAAGCGGTACCGTCGGATGCAGTCACGTTCAACCATGGTTGCAAGGTCAGGGAATGGTCTATGGACAGCTGGTGCCCTGCAGTGCATAGGTGAAGAAAGAAAGATTGTCAGTCACCCCACATATGTGGCATTGACCATACTCAATATCACATGATACATCATTACGAGACACAAGTACCTGATGTGTGTGCCGTTCTGTATGGACATATATGGCACCTACATGGCCAACATCTAACATCACAGTTCAACATGTGTTGACAACAAGTTCCAGGTTGTGCTATGGGAAATCATTAGGCTGTGTCGCAGTACCCATGTACTGCTGTCACGTTCCAAACACACACCACAGTGACAAGTCAGGACAGATGTGCCCCAGGCATCACAGCTCATTGACAGGTCGATTCCCAGGGACCCTGTATTGCCACATGGACACTGGCATGACATGGCGTATCATGTACACGTCAGCAAAACAACCATGACTCCCACAGGTAGTGGCCCCTGTTGCCTCTGCAGGACAGACATGGACATCTGTGACACGCACAACATCAAAGTCCATGCACAAACAACGTGGATGTGGAGACTGTCTCCCTTTGTGCACATGGAATCAGAGACATTGGAGACACAACATGCACACAGACTGTGGAGTGCCATCACTATTGTGGCAATGGGTCACCCTGTGACGTACATACCTTCCCACATGGGACTCAGGGTGTATGTGACATGACATACACATACACAACCTGGAAATGTGACCATGCCACATGCTCTGAACTGAACAATTGCACATCACAGTGGTCAAGTGCACAACACACAAAGGATTCTGTCCCCATGAACACGTGCACAGCCTGGGAGTGGCTGCCCCCAAGTGCCACCAAAAAAAACACATGTTGACCCCCATACACACACAGGTAATGCAGCCTTACATGCCTTAGGGTACAGTGTGGACAGGCTGTGGTGTTGTAGGTGTGTCCCTGAGTCCCTGGCAAGTAAATGTGGCTGGCATACGTTCACCAGTGACAACCATGGTGACATTTGCGAGTGACTTGTACAGGGACGCGTCGTACAGCAATGGACCGATCGGTGCGCACGCATTGGCCATTGCATATGATGTGGACGGATACGCGTTGTACAGCAATGGACCGATCGGTGCGCACGCATTGGCCATTGCATATGATGTGGACGGATACGCATTGTACAGCAATGGACCAATCGGTGCGCACGCATTGGCCATTGCATGTGATGTGGACGAATACGCGTTGTACAGCAATGGACCAATCGGTGCGCACACATTGGCCATTGCATGTGATGTGGATGGATACGCGTTGTACAGCAATGGACCGATCGGTGCGCACGCATTGGCCATTGCATATGATGTGGACGGATACGCGTTGTACAGCAATGGACCGATCGGTGCGCACGCATTGGCCATTGCATGTGATGTGGACGGATACGCGTTGTACAGCAATGGACCGATCGGTGCGCACGCATTGGCCATTGCATGTGATGTGGACGGATACGCGTTGTACAGCAATGGACCGATCGGTGCGCACGCATTGGCCATTGCATGTGATGTGGACGGATATGCGTTGTACAGCAATGGACCGATCGGTGTGCACGCATTGGCCATTGCACATGATGTGAACGGATGCGTGTTGTTTTTCGAAATACGCGTTGTACAGCAATGGACCGATCGGTGCGCACGCATTGGCTAGGGCCTGACATGGTAACGGACGCGTTTTCGAAGCTTTAACGAGTCGGATGCAGTGAATTCAGTTGGCCACCCACAACAATGTTGCAAATTCATGGGTGTCATGAAGTTGAACTTTTGAAGGATGCTGTGGGCGTGTATAAGTGGTGTAATTCCATGGATTGGCCAGATTCAGAAGATGCAAACGACTTGGACCTATCACTTTGGACACATGGGACAGTATCTGCCTCTGCAGCACACATATAATGCTGGCTGTTCCCCTGAGAGCTCACTTGCCTGCACTACATGCTCCAGGACGACATCTGCCACTACCACTGCTGCTGTCTCTGCATCCTCTGGCTACTGCAATGGCACGTACTGTGGATAGAGCCCCAGCCTTCAGCACTGAGGAGAACCAGGTTCTGCTGGACAGCCTCCTTCCACAGTACAGCAAGCTGTATGGGAAACCAGGGGAGCAGGTGAGTGTGCTGTCCACTGCCTTACTAATTGTGCATGTTGTCTGACTAGCAAGACGTACAGTGTGTACACCAGTGGCTAGCATGCTCACTGAGTAGTTGTCACCCCCCAAAGTGTGTAGTCACATGCACTGAACAGGTATAGTGCAGTAACAGTGCATTCCAACAAGGTTTGACTTCCCAGGCAATGATACCATTTAGTAACTGCTGGCAAACTGTTCATAACCATAGTTGCACTACCTGTCTAGATCATATGCCCCTGTGATTGAGACATGTATATCCAACTGTGTGATGCACGGAAATGTTGCATGTGTAGTAATGGCCTTTTCACTTTGTCATCCTCACAGGTTGATGCCCACCAGAAGCAGGAGATCTGGCTGACCATCGTCCGGGCAGTACGATCTGTGGGGATCTACAGGCGCAGGATCCGCAACTGCCAGAAGAGGTGGCAGGACCTTTGTGGCTGGACCCGGAGGATCGCAAGGGTCCAGCTGAAGCTGTCGCCTCCTTGCAGGAGGGGCGGACACCGGACCCTGACCCCCCACATGCTCCGGATCCTGGCGGTGGTCTTCCCTGACCTGGATGGGCAGCTGAAGGCCAGACAGCAGCAAGGAGGTGGTAAGTGCTAGCCTCAACTGTGTACTATGACTGACATGCTCTATGCACTCCTTTAGCCTGGTTCCACTTCCACAGTACAATTGTCATGTCATCCTGGACTCATGTCCCTCTTTTGTGTCATGCCCCCTCCTCAGCTGATACACAGGTGTGGCCCTTACAGTCTGTGACTTAGGTCACTTGGGTACTGTGTACTTGCAGTTACCTGTGGTTCAAGTTGGGGACAGCATCAGTTACAGGAACTTTGTGGTGGGCTGCATGGGTGGTACAATTGCTCACAATGCCTGTGATCTGACATGTACTCTGGGTATGGCTTTAATATGTGTTCCAATTGCTGCTCTGACTCACCACATGTCTGGGTATGTGCCACACACCCCTGCTGCTGCAGAGACCAAGGTAAGAGCCTCAGAAGTATGTATATCATGTGTGTGACACATGCATAGCCACCTGCCTAGTGTTCTGGGTAATGCCATTTTGCACATGGACCAGGACTGTAATGCCTACTCCGTACATCGAAGGCACTCTGTTCTCCCAATCCCGTGTGATCGCATACATATTGGGCATTGTGAGGAGTGCACTCAGGTGTATGCCTCTGTGTCACCGTGGTGTGGCCTTGCTATTTGGACTCCTGGAGTGTTTAACAATTTGGGGTGGCCAGCCATCTGAGTTGTGACCATGGGATCTGCACATAGGTTAATGCATAGGTCTCTGATCCCTTGACTGTGCACGATGTTGTATGAAACATTGAGGTGCAGGCAGCTTTGGTTCATTCTCATCAGACGGTGAAGTGCTCATGTGTATGGATTTGTGTTTGCAGTCACTCAAATGTCTCATTTGATTGACGTGGGATCATCTCAGTCCTCATGATGTGGGTGGCCAGGGGTGCACATGTGCACCTGTCAGCTACAGGGCTTACATTTCTAAAACTTCCATGATTGTGACACAGTGCAGACTGGTGTTGTGTGTATGCACTGCCCCTGTGACAGGAGACAGTTATGACTGACTTGCCAGACAGGCCTGTGCCATGACATTCCAATCGCAAAGGGTGATCCAGCAGTGGTGTGATATGTCCTGCATGCACACCATTGTTGCATTGTCTATCAGGACATGATGACATTATTGTGTCTGGTGATGGAACCAAAACCCGCATGTCAATCGAGACTTTGCCCATCACTTTTCCTGACACATGTACTGAGTCAGTGGCAGGAGATGCCATGTTTTTGGAGTGACACATTTCCATATGTTCTCTTGGATGTCCAACAACTGTGTATGTGGGGCATGTGTGCACATATGATTAGTCGCATACAACAGGCAGCAGACAGATGGGTGCATGGACAGGTAAGATATGTGTGGCATGACTGACTGTCAGGCAGACAATGGGCTTCTTCAAATCAGTGTCAGCACTAATTGCAATGTCTAGCAAATGATGGCAGGGCTTGCTCTGTGATGTGCTGTACTTACTGTGGTGTGTGTGGTCAGTACAGGTGACTAATGTTGCTCTGTTTATCCTGATTGTTTGCAGATACATCCACGGCCACAGGAGGAGACAGCTCCACGGACCAAGAGGAGCGGCAGAGCCAGACTGGGTCCACTGCATGGGAGACCGAGGGACCCAGTGGCACGGAGGGTGAGGGGAGCCACACTGAGGAGACCTCAGCTACGACCACCTCAGCTGGGGAAAACAGCATCTCCAGTGAGGAATCCCTTGTGGAGGCGGGTGTCAGCAGACCAGAGGCAACGTCAAGCAAGTCTGTCCCCACCACCACCACCATCTCCACCCTCCCATCTGCTCCCATCCCACATGTCCGTGGAGGCTCCCGTGTAGGGGAGCGTGTCTCCTTCATGCCAGGCACCACACCCCCTGCCTCTGTCCCCCTGCTGCCCTGAGTGTGGAGTCTGTGGACTTGCTGAAACAGATCCATGTAGGGCAGACATCAATTCTGAGTGTCCTCCATGCACACACGGGTCTTTTGACACAACTGGTGTCATTCATGGAGGGCATGTCATCTGGCATGTCTGCCCTAGATCTGACCAATCAGTCCATGGCCTCCTCACTGACGGCAGCAGTGTCCCTCCTGCAACAGTCCCTCACCCCTCCTACCTCTGCCCCATCCACAATCCCCAGCACCCTACCTGTCCCAAGCACACACACCGGCACCGGCACGCACCAGCACAGACCCAAGCAGCACACAGACACACAAGCCAATTTCCAGACGCACACGCACACACGGTCAGGGGACTGATACCTCACTCACAGGGGATGGGGCCCAGACACACACACACGCATCCACGAGCACTCCGCAGTCCTCAGATACCTCTCCCTCCAAAACCCCTTCCCTTGCCTCACCTGCAACCCCCCTCCCAGAAGCTCTTCCTCTGTGAGCTTGGCCTCTTCCCCACAGATACATCTGACACGAAGTCCAGGCGGAAGAGGCGACCACCACACACAGAGGGGAGTGCCCCTCACACCCGGACACCCTCCCCCAGGCACAGGAAGACTGAGAACCCCATTCGAAAGTCCCCCCGGACCAGGAAGGGCAAGACCCCACCACCAACACCACGCAGCTCCACCACACAGTCTCTCTCCTCCATCCCCCAGGCCACCACTCCACAGGTTCCACCGCCACACCCTGCCCCAGGTTCCCCCACACACCCATACCGCATCCCCAAACTGCTTAGGCCCTCCCCCCCTGCCACTTGCTCTTCCACCCCCAAACCAGACGCTCTGCCTGTTTGTGCCACTGGTGTGGAGACCGGGTCCCCCCTCTGTCCTGCCCACCTCATCTGCCCCCCTTCCACTCCCTTGGAGTCATGCACTGCAGTGGAGTCCAAAACCACCCCGACTGACTCGGGCACTGCAGTGGGGACCCAGTCCACTCCATCTGACCGGCCCACTGCAGTGGTTGCAGCACCCACACCATCTGACTTGTGCCCTACAGTGGTGCCGGCCCCCCCTGAGTCAGACACCTCCACTGCAGTTGCCGGTGACACTCCTGCACCCACCACCCCTTCACTGCCTCCTTCTGGCATCCCCTGATCCTGTCCCTGCGGTGCCTGGCCTGCCCCTTGTATGCCCCTCCGAGGGGATGTCCCCTGTCCGTACCAGTGCAGGCAAGCAATGGGTGACAAGTTGTCACATATCACCCTGTTGGGACTGTGTATTTGGACTGGCCATTGGCCTTAGTTTCTTTTGGACTTAAAATTTTAGTTTAACATTTGCTGAATAAAGCCTCTTTTTGTTTACTTGTGGTTTTTCTTTGGATGTACATGATGTAGATGAGTATCATCATGCATTTGCAGTTGTAATAGTGTTCAGATCCGGAAAATGAAGTGTTGCTGTGATGGACTCCATGTGGTCCATGGGATATGTGTCCTAATGTAGTCTGGATCTATAGCATCCTTTGCTGCAGTCTGAGGGTGTAATGTTCAGCATTTGACACAGGGATGTACATTTTGCATTTGTAAATTAACATCTTTGGCTTACACTGATGCACATCTGGTGGGCTTACCACTGTTCAATGTTTCTATTTCCCTGACTGTGTGCCCATCTCCACTGGACATGCAGTTTAGCACATCAATGTTGAAGGACTCATCTGTGTATACAGTGCAACTTGCTTGACACGTGTTTTGGGTGTATGCAGATGACTGACGTGACACTCCCGTACCCAGGCTGATGTGAGCAGAGCCTTCAGTGTGTTGTAGTTGTTGACTCACTGACCGAGGGTTCTGCTGACATGTTTGAGTCGTGCACAGACAAGGTTTGGCACAGCGGACCTTCCACAGGAGTGGAGTGCCCTCATGGCAGTGTGTATTCCCGTGACATTGCCTGGGCCCATGTTGTGTGTTGTGTGAGCATGTATGTGTGTGTTCCCTTCCCTTTTCCTACACAGGCTGTGTCCCTAGGGATGTTCCTGTTTGTGATGCTTGCTGAGTTGTCCTGTGTTCATCCAGCATCTTGGACCTGGTTTCTCCGAGATGTGGGTGCATGGCAAACTAATGTTCATCAGGTTGTCATCCCTAGTTGTCTTTTTTGTCAGGGCTGGGGATGTGGGCATACACAGATGGGACACAGTCAGGATTCCCCTTGGCACTTGTTGGTTACACAAGTCATGTAATTTACAGTTTGGGGTAGCTTTCAGTGATTGTGACACGTTGTGTGTGTGACTGCTGCCACTCCTCAGGGTCAGAGGTGCAATGTTGAAAGTTGTCTATGTGTGTTCATTGTGGGTCACCTTGGCTTTTTCATTGGTGTGTGACTGTGGCCGGGATCCCATTGATTGGGGTGGATTTCACGTCATGCCCATGTACGGCATACTGTGCAGTGTGTCAGACATTCACGAGTCTTGTTGACTGGCCATGTGTGATGGGTTTCGCACCTTAGTTCCCACCACCACCCCTGGGATTGTCATGGGTGCATGTGCAATGTCACCAGTCCATGTGAGCTTCACTGCTGCACATTGGTGGAGATCAAGGTGTGTGGTGTTGAGTGTGTGCAAATGTGAGTTGTTGCACGGCTAGACCCCTACCTCCATATTGGCCTTGGCTGACAGGCCGTGCTGATTGATTTGTGCTTGTGTAGGTGTGATGGTAGTTAGTTGCTCAGGACACATGGCTGTGGTTCACAGTGTGAACGACATCTACCTTTGTCATCACAGTGGGATTATCATGCACGCTAGTGTCACCACAATGTGGGGGCCCTGGGGGTAGTGCTGTGGTGGGTCTGTCTCTTGCTGTGTTAGTTGCTGTTCCTTCAAGCTTGTGTGACATGTGTAATTTGGGCTCCCTCACATCTAACAATGCCTGATTGCCCACATAGGGGAATCTGATCCATGAGTTACTTTTGTGTGGCACTGTATACACATCTGTGTAATTGGGATTCAGGCCTCCTCATGTGTTGTGTGGTTGCCTGGGGACACTGGCACACCCCCCCATCACCTGTTGTGTTTGATATGCAGTGTGAGGCTGCCTGTTTGTGTTTGTGCATCTGCACCACTGCATTGGCATATCTTCAGTGTGCCATTGGCTGTATGTTGTTTGGTGGATTTCCCCTGCTGTCCCTGGGACTCCTAGGTCATCAGTCAGCACAATAATCATGGTTTGTATGTCCCATTGCTGCCATGGTATGGTATTTGTTCAACTCACATCTCCACAGGATATCTACATTTGTGTGTCCATTGGTGCAGATATGTGGGTCTGCATTATGATGGTCACTTCTGTCATTGTGTAATTGATAAATGTTGACAATGTCAGCCCCCATGGGTGATGTTTGTCTGCACATGGCCAAAGGTATGTCTTATTTGCACTGCACTGTTTGCCTCACCCAATCTATGTTGCTATGGGACACAAGCACTACTTTGCCACTGATGTGTTTGTTGTTGTGTGACCAGGAATCATCCATGCTGTTTGGCAGTTGCAGCTTTTTCCATGACAACACTTACCTTTTGGTCACTGTGATGATGGGGGTTTAGACCCCATTGCCACAATGTTCAAAATGTGCTTCAACTATGGACCCCACACTTACATTTTGGTCACTGTGATGATGGTGGTTTAGACCCCATTGCCACAGTGGTCATGGTCTGCTTGCATTGTGGAGGTCACACACATTTATGTGTGACACATGTGATAGGGGGTCACATTGTATGTTCAATGTCATGTTCAGTGTTGTAGGCATTTGAGACAGACTACACACGCTTGTCATGATGTTGGGGTGATGTCTTTTTCTGACATTCCTTATGTTGGAGTATGCTGGTTGTGTCATGCATTACCCGTCCTATGAGTGGGGATGGTAGTAGTGGTAAGCATCCATCCCCCTATGAGTGGGAATGGTAGTAGTGACAGGCATCCAGGCCCACATGAGTAGGGGTGGTGGTAGTGGTAGGCATCCATCCCCCTATGAGAGGGGATGGTAGTAGTGACAGGCATCCAGGCCCACATGAGTAGGGGTGGTGGTAGTGGTAGGCATCCATCCCCCTATGAGTGGGGATGGTAGTAGTGACAGGCATCCAGGCCCCCATGAGTAGGTGTGGTGGTAGTGACAGGCATCCAGGCCCCCATGAGTAGGGGTGGTGGTAGGCATCCATCCCCCTATGAGTGGGGATGGTAGTAGTGACAGGCATCCAGGCCCACATGAGTAGGGGTGGTGGTAGTGGTAGGTATCCAGGCCCCCCTGAGTAGGGGTGGTGGTAGTGACAGGCATCCAGGCCCACATGAGTAAGGGTGGTGGTAGTGACAGGCATCCAGGCCCCCATGAGTAGGGGTGGTGGTAGTGACATGCATCCAGGCCCCCATGAGTAGGGGTGGTGG
Source organism: Calotriton arnoldi (assembly GCA_963921515.1). NCBI lineage: Eukaryota > Metazoa > Chordata > Amphibia > Caudata > Salamandridae > Calotriton > Calotriton arnoldi. The sequence continues at coordinate 8,142 of CAWUFW010016641.1, read as the reverse complement.
TAGTGGTAGGCATCCAGGCCCCCCTGAGTAGGGGTGGTGTTAGTGGTAGGCATCCATCCCCCTATGAGTGGGGATGGTAGTAGTGACAGGCATCCAGGCCCACACGAGTAGGGGTGGTGGTAGTGGTAGGCATCCATCCCCCTATGAGTGGGGATGGTAGTAGTGCTAGGCATCCAGGCCCCCATGAGTAGGTGTGGTGGTAGTGACAGGAATCCAGGCCCCCATGAGTAGGGGTGGTGGTAGTGGTAGGCATCCAGGCCCCCCTGAGTAGGGGTGGTGGTAGTCGTAGACATCCAGGCCCCCATGAGTAGGGGTGGTGTTAGTGGTAGGCATCCATCCCCCTATGAGTGGGGATGGTAGTAGTGCCAGGCAGCCAGGCCCCCATGAGTAGGGGTGGTGGTAGTGGTAGGCATCCATCCCCCTATGAGTGGGGATGGTAGTCGTGACAGGCATCCAGGCCCACATGAGTAGGGGTGGTGGTAGTGGTAGGCATCCATCCCCCTATGAGTGGGGATGGTAGTAGTGCTAGGCATCCAGGCCCCCATGAGTAGGTGTGGTGGTAGTGACAGGCATCCAGGCCCCTGAGTAGGGGTGGTGGTAGTGGTAGGCATCCAGGCCCCCTGAGTAGGGGTGGTGTTAGTGGTAGGCATCCATCCCCCTATGAGTGGGGATGGTAGTAGTGACAGGCATCCAGGCCCCCTGAGTAGGGGTGGTGGTAGTGGTAGGCATCCAGGCCCCCTGAGTAGGGGTGGTGGTAGTGGTAGGCATCCATCCCCCTATGAGTGGGGATGGTAGTAGTGACAGGCATCCAGGCCCCCTGAGTAGGGGTGGTGGTAGTGGTAGGCATCCAGGCCCCCTGAGTAGGGGTGGTGGTAGTGGTAGGCATCCAGGCCCCCATGAGTAGGGGTGGTGTTAGTGGTAGGCATCCATCCCCCTATGAGTGGGGATGGTAGTAGTGACAGGCATCCAGGCCCCCATGAGTAGGGGTGGTGGTAGTGGAAGGCATCCATCCCCCTATGAGTGGGGATGGTAGTAGTGACAGGCATCCAGGCCCACATGAGATGGGGTGGTGGTAGTGACAGGCATCCAGGCCCCCATGAGTAGGGGTGGTGGTAGTGGTAGGCATCCAGGCCCCCCTGAGTAGGGGTGGTGTTAGTGGTAGGCATCCAGACCCCCATGAGTAGGGGTGGTGATAGTGGTAGGCATCCATCCCCCTATGATTGGGGATGGTAGTAGTGACAGGCATCCAGGCCCACATGAGTAGGGGTGATGGTAGTGGTAGCCATCATGCCCCTATGGGTGTGTATGGCATTGGTGATAGCCATCCCGCCCCTATGGTTCTGCTGTTGCTGGTGTACATCTTTTCTGCATCCCTATGTGTGTGTGACATATGTCGGGTACGTGTCGTTTGTTTGTGTTGTGGCTGTTTGACTTACCGTCTGTTCCGTACGCGTCCGTACCGGTTCCGGTAATAGATGTAGAGTATTGGTAGGATCTGCGTGATGGGATTCATGGTTGGGTCGTCTCGTTCGGGTTTCTCATGGCTTCGACTCGTACTCGTCGCTGGCTTGTTCGTCTCGTAGCCGTGGATCGTCTTGTGGTGCGAATCGGAGCTTATGTGCAGCTCTCCCGGATGCTCTGACGTGCCGGACGTAGCGACGGGGTCGGCGCGTATGGAAGGTGCATCGTACTAGTCCGGCCGGAAGGTGCTGTTTATCTGCTTCCGTGCGACTCAATTCGGCGTTTCCAGATCCGGCTCGGGCGGGGAACAGGAGCTGGAATGGGTACGTACGGCTGGGTCGGGATCTGAGCAGTTATGCGCATCGTACTTGCTCGTTCGGACGACTGTTCGAATCGGTCGGGAAACACAGGTTCGGCTTGCTTTTTTTCCGGACGAATACTGTTAGGTGCGCTTCCGGCCGAAATCGGAATCGACCCCTTAGAATTGTATTAGGGCGTTTCAGGTAGGATGTGTGCACACATGGTAAATATGGGATAATTTCAAGAGAATACAATAACCATCAAGAAAGATTGATATGCCAACATATTGACGTGCGTAAGAAGGAACAAGAAGCCCCATTCTGTGGTTCTAAAGACCGGGCAGGTTGTTGGGTGGTACCTGGGAAGGAGGAGGATTAGGGTGGAGGACATTTCATTGGACATCGACCTTGGAAGCCACTGCAGTCCAAAGATGGTTTCCGAAGAGCCTCGCCAGGGGTTGGATTGGTTTCTGACCAAAAAACATTCGTTCCTCGCAAATTGTTAGTAGATTGTAGATCAGGCATCTTCAGAGTGGCTTCCCGAAGCTGGCAACCAAGAAGGTGCTGTGGGCTAGTGGCCATACGTCTGACTAGGGAACCAGGAAGCCAGGTTCGAATCCCAGCATTCTCTCAAAACCCTGTGATTCCCGGTAAGTTACTTAGTTTTCATGTTCCTGAAAACGTGTAAAGGATTCTGATTCTGTTGGAAGGCGCTGGAATGCTATCGTGGCGGGTTTGCGCTTGTGCTGTTACAAAATAAAACTACAAAACAAAACAATTTGAGTCAGTTCCTCATTCACCTAAACAGCTGGACATGCTCTTCGTGCAGTCCTGTTGGTCAAGTGACCTACTTCAAGTAGTTTAGTGGTGACTCTGGATTGGTGCAAGAAAGCTTTTTATTTTCCTTTTTAAGAGGCACTTTGGGTTTTGAGTGGAGTTTTGATCTGGTGAATAACATTGTTTCATATATTTGATATCGTTGCATGAAGATCATTGCTTTTGTGCAGTGTTCTGCAGTTTCAACACACCCTGTGAGATGCGGCTTCCAGACAGTGTCTTGCAATTTCTTTGGAAATCACACTACGGAATATAATATGAGGCTGGTTGGCACCAAGGGCACCTTCAGGGGTCGCTATCACCTTTACATACAGGATTTCATATTTTCACGATAAGGCATAGCCGCCATCCTGTCTCAGCACATGCCCTGATTGTTGAACATGCACAGCAGGCTTTCCCCGCCTGGCCTACTATGCAGGCTTTTAGGCCCACACCCCAGGGGTGACCGGTGCAGTGGCACCGGAGCCCTAGGGTGTGAGGGACCCTCTGAAACTAAATTGTGACTGGATCTTACTACCTAAGTGGAAATACGGGGTTGATTTTCCGTGCTTGCACCAGAGCCCTTGGCAACCTTGCTACACAACAAACACCCCCTCCTTTCACACCTTTTGCTTTCTAGTGTCTATCCTGGGTGTCTCAGCCCATACCTTTCACACCTTTTGCCTTCCAGCGGCTACCCCCAGGTGTCTCAGCCCCTACACTTTACACCTTTGCCTTCCAGTGCCAACTTGGGGTGTCTCAGCCCCTATCTTTCACACCTTTTACCTTCCAGCACCTACCCTGGGTATCTCAGCCCTTACCGGTCACACCTGTGCCTACGCAGGGTGTCTCAGCCCCGACCTTTGCAACTTTGCCTTCCAGTGCCTACCCCGGATGTCTTAATCCCTACCCTTTTTTACATTGTTACCTTCCAGTGCCTACCCCGAGGCGTCCCAGCCCCTAACCTTTACACCTTTGCCTTCCAGTGCCTACTCTGCGTGTCTCAGCCCGTATCTTTCACACCTTAGCCTTCTAGTGCCTTCCCTGGGGTGTTTCAGCTTCTATCAATCACAACTTTGCCTTCCAGTGCCTACTCCGCTTGTCTCAGCCCGTATCTTTCACACCTTAGCCTTCTATTGCCTTCCCCCGGGGTGTCTCAGCTTCTATCAATCACAACTTTGCCTTCCAGTGCCTACTCCGCGTGTCTCAGCCCATATATTTTACACCTTAGCCTTCTAGTGCCTTCCCCGGGGTGTCTCCACTTCTATCAATCACACATTTGCATTCCAGTGTCCACCCCGGGTGTCTCAGCCCCCTACCTTTCACTCCTCTGACCTTGCAGTCCCTACCCCAGGTGTGTCTGCCTCTCTCTCCCATTAGGACAAGCGTGATTCCCTGCACTGCTGCCCGTCACTGAAGCACATCTCTCCCAGTTATTTATCCGTCACGCCCCTTCCCCGTTCTCTTTCAGCTCTCCCTGCAAAGCATGTCTTTGCTGCAGCACCACCCCCGGCCTGCCAGTCTCTCCTATGAAGATTTCACTCTCTCGGGCCTGTCACCGCAATCAGACATCTCCCTGTCAGCTTGAGCATCTCACCCTCTCTCGGTCTCTCATCGCTGCATCTATCTCCCTCCTTGCCAACCTGTTACCTTGCATTTCTCGCCTTTCGCGGTCTATCGTCCCCTACCAGACATCCCCGCCTCTGCACTTCTTCACAGCCCCTCGGCCTGACATATCTCGCAGGTATCCCCTTGGTGTGTCCCTCTCTTCCTCGTGAGACAGTCATACACAGCAGTTATCTCGTCATCTGTGTTTTTTTCTGTGCGCCCCCCCTGTTATTCTTAGAGACACCCCAAGGTGTGTCTGTCTCTTCCTTTACAGATCTCCTACTTCCAAAGAAGCCCCTCTCAGCCCCCCCTGGGATTGTCTGTTTCTAGGGCCCCTCTCAGCGACCCCCTCCCCCGTTTGTCTGCTTCCTGGGCCCCTCTCAGACCTTGCTGTGGCATGTGGTTTCTCACACCCTCTTTACTAGTTGGTAAAGCCATCGGACTCCTGCATCGATAACTTGATGGCATGTCACAGCATGTTGTGTAGTGCTAACAACACCCAGGGGCTCGCGGGGGTGAATTTAAATAATTGCTCAAGTTATCTTGGCGCTACTCAGCATGGGTCACTCCATCGGCGTGAAGTCACGATCGGAATCTGTGCCTTGCCGGGTACACTCCGATCTCTGCAGCGGGACTCAGCCCACCGAGCTATCTTAAGTCTCTACCTCTCTCAGCGGCATGTTTTCGGAGGGCGTCTGCACCCCACAGATGAGATCCCTGCCGGTTTTATCCATTCATCATTATTAACACCCCCTTGACATTTTACTGTACTTAGACCCATGCAGGCGCATGCCCAGGTCTCACCGACACGATGGGGACAATCCTGCGGTCTAAGATCGCTCTTCCGGGGTGGCTGTCATCCAGGCCTCCTGCTGCACGTGTCAGTGTCGCTCCTTCTTTAAGGGATCCTTCCCCCTCTTTGATCATTCGGCTTCCCCTTCTCCCACGTTCTGTTGCTTCACTATCCGCACGCATTAATTTATCATTATATAACAATGTTTAGGTATCCCGTGCCTGACATGCTTCATAATTGGACATTGCCCCCGGGACCTGGCCCACCGGGGGCTTATACAAAACGAAGCACGGGAGCCCGCCCTCCATTTTTTTTTTTTTTCCTTGGCCGGATTCTCGCACCCATCGTGAATTCGGCTGATTGTTTTTTTAAAAAATGCTTTCTTTGGCCTTTTTTTTACCCTGCCCCCTTTTCTTGTTTTTTAATCTTTTTTTTTACTGTCTTGTGACTCGGTTTTACCGAGTCACAAGATGGCTGCCAACACTTCCTGGTTTGGAGTATTGGCAGGCAATCAGAAGTCAGCTCGTGATCAGGAGGGTTCGCGAATCCTCCTCGGTGCTCAGATATATACATTTTTATTTTTTTAATTTCTCAGGAACTACTGAACGGATTTACACCATTTAAAAAAAGGGCGCTTTCTGAACCAAGAGCTACCTATTTGCCAAATTTGGTGTAATTCCGTTCAGCAGTTCAGGCTGTAGCCTGTTTCAAAATTCCCATGGAAAATAACCTTGGGAAAACGCGTTAGTGGACCCCTTTTTTCTCGGCTCCTGCTTGACGAATCACCCCAAAACTTTCAAGACAGGAGCTGACCTGAGTGAACCATTAGTTTTGAAACTTTCGCGAAGATTCGTCAAACAGCGCCAAAGATATTGGCAAAAGAAAAAACGCTTTTTGAATAGAAACAAGGTCCTAACTATAACTACCTACTGGCGACTGCCAGTAGGTTATATATATATATATATATATATATATATATCCAAAAACGCACAAAGCTCCTTCTGGAGTGCAGGGACCCAAGGAGGGTGGCGTACACGCCGGCAGAGCGTACCGGCAATAATATCCCAAAACAAAAGTCCAATGAAGTACGCTCTCAGGATAAGAAGCAGGACACAAATGTAGTTAATCCAAGTTTATTCCACAACGCGTTTCGGCTGTAAACAGCCTTGATCACGTATATATAAATCAAGCACAAACATTGGTGGATAAAAAGCCAACAAACATGGCAATAGTAAGTAAGTAGTAGTAAGGAAAGCTATAAAATACAACAAATCTTGAAGAAATACTGGGAAGTGTTGACTAAGGATCCAGACATTGGTACAAAATTAGGGAATCATCCACTTGTGACATATAGGAAGGCACCCTCCAGCTCCGACACATTGATCAGAAGCCACTTCGAAAGTGCCAAAAAAAACACTTGGCTGGGAGCCAAACAGAGAGGATTTGGCAAATGTACAACATGTAAGGCGTGCAAAATTGGAAAGAATCTTACATCTATCAAAGATCCAAGGGGGAGAGTATTTGAGATCAAGGATAATATCACCTGTGAATCAACACATGTCGTATATATAATAGAGTGCTTTTGCGGCAAGAGGTATATAGGAAGCACCATCTGTCCCCTCAAAAACGTATACTCGAACACATCAGAGCTATACAGAATGAGGATCTGTCCTATGCAGTCGCCAAACACATGAAAGTACATGAGAATCGAACCTGGCTGGATATGAAATACTCTGGACTGGTCACAATACCACCGCATGAGAGAGGAGGGAATCGAACACTGAAATTAAGGCGCCAGGAGTCCAAAATGATTATTAGATTCAAGACAAAGGTCCCCCTTGGGCTCAATGGGGATGAAGAAATGTATATACATCTGTGAATCACACATAGAACTTTTGCCTTGAACTTGGTCATTTATTAAAATAAAGACTTGACAATCAGCAAAAACGAAATAATCAATTTGCAGCTCATAGTCCATTGAAATAATGTAACTGGCCTAAGATAAGAATTAAGTAACCGAATGTTATTTATCATGTAGTTTTTTTTTTTGTTTGCGAACGTAGTTAATTACAATTCCCGTCAAAAAGAGAATTTGTTTGCATGTAACAGCCACAGAGATATTTGGGCACTTAGCCTATGTACTATAAATTGACACTTAGTCTGTATTACCAGTTCAAATGATGGAAGATAAAATTTTCGTGTACTAGACATGGGTTAATTATAATAATGCCTCAACATGTGTTCGTATGTATATGACACTTTGAGACTTTAATGACATTGACGATCGGCCAGTATAGACAAAGTATCTGGACCGATGTATATGTACTCATGTGGCTGACTAACAGTATTGCCTTGACTTGTGGTTGTTGTTTTTAGCGTGAGTTCGCAACATTTTGATGTTATAAGATCGGTTTAGCAAACCGGCTTATTTTTATGACTACCAATCCCATAATTCCTCATTAAGGGCATCAGTGGTGATTTGGTATAAATAGTGAAAAGTGAAGAGGGACTCCGAGTACTACCGTGATCAAGAACTTTGTGTTCGAAACGCGTAGGAGGAGGAGAGGAATGGTCTAAATAAAGAATCGAATTCAAGCCAAGGAGAGTGCCGTGTATTTAATCATTTGTTGGATTATATATATATATATATATATATATATATTATCTACTGGCGGTCGCCAGTAGATAGTTATAGTTAGGACCTAGTTTCCATAGGAAAAGCGTTGTTTGTTTTCCCAATAACTTTGGCGCCGGATGACGAATCATCGCGAAATTTTCAAAACTAGTGGGGTGCTCCAGTCAGCGCCTGTCTTGAATGTTTCGGGGTGATTCGGTAAGCGAGGCCGAGAAAAAGGGGTCCCAAAACGTGTTTTCTCCATGTTAATTCCCATAGGAAACTTTAGCCACGGCTACAGCCCGAACTGCTGAACGGAATTACACCAAATTTGGCAAAAGGTAGTGCTTGGTTCAGAAAGCGCCTTTTTTTAAATGGTGTAAATTCGTTCAGTAGTTGACGGAGAAAATCAAAAAATAGAGGTCAAAAATCAATTTCCCATAGGAAACTTTAGACATGGTTACAGCAAAACTGCTAAATGAATTACACCAAATTTGGCAAAAAGGTAGTGCTTGGTTCAGAAAGCGCCTTTTTAAATGAGGTAAATCCGT